>JAVTVY010011817.1:0-51731 GCA_036873755.1 Hanleya hanleyi | reverse complement strand
GTAATATCAGAGCACAGTCTCGCGAAGGTGTGTGGCCTCGGTACTAATATCCTCAGACATATTAGCCCGGGATTGGACTGTTGCCTCCACGGCATGCAAAACTTGTCAAAATTTCATAAAACAAAATCTTTGGAAGAACCAAAGAGTGTTTTTGTGGAGAAGTTGTTTACCGATATGTACAGCGGTTGTTGCAATGAGCAAGATTATGTTACTTTTGTGGTCATTTCCCGATCCCAAGAGTGAAATAATTGCTCCATAAAGATTAACGCTGAATATATTTATTATTCACGTTACCATCTTGTAGTGATATACTCGTATTTCACTTCACGAAATACGAGTTAACCCTACCAGGCCTGGGCAGACCAAACTTTCTGTGCTATCTCCGGAACGACCAAACAATTGAGAGCTGAGACTCCGCGACTTTATAGTTTGGCGGTAACGTGGATAAGAAAAAAGTGATGTTTTCGTCATTTTTCTTCAATATTTCTGCTTTTCTGCGATCAAAAGTGGGAAAAAACTATTTTATTTCACACCACATTAATATTTACTAATTTATCATTCGGTTTTACCGGGGAAGTTGCCGAACCTGACCGAAAAATAAACCAAAAAATGCTGCTTTTGAAAGAGACGCCACTGTAACGTCATTAAAGCGGCCATGATGGATTTTTTTTTTTTTTTTTTTACATTTTGCGGTAGAGCGTGATCCAAGGTTATAGCGTGGTAAATTTCAGCTCCCTAGCTCAAGGCGCAAGAAACATAATTAGGAGGCGGGGGGTGGCATTTCGACCCCCCAAAGCTGGACAGGTCCCAAAAAGTCCAGGCCAGATAGGGTTAAAATAGCACAACGCAGACGCGTGCTAATGTCGTACAGTGTGGCCAACTGTCAATTCGGCCGATCCTTCTCTCGTTATCCCTTTGAAATTGATAAATATCTATTTTTGGCAACAATAAATTATGTTTCAGCAGTCCTCCAAAATAAGGGAGTTAATACTAACAGTCCGACAAACTAATCGGCTTGACAAGATGGACTTTTCAAATTTACCTCAACACCAGTGTACAGATTAAATTACAAGTTGTAATGTTGTTCAAAAATACAATTAAACATTCAAAGGGTGGTGGAAAACGACGCCAGCTTACTGACAAGAAGTCATATGACTCATCCCCAGCATCTTGATAATTACTGGCCCTACTTCTTGTCCTGCGATTTAACATCAAAACGACTTCTCTCTTCCTTTCGGACTTTTTGTACATCACGCATACAAGGTATCGGTAGTTTAACGATTTTGTTTGTTTGTCTTGGGCAATTAACTAAAGATATGGTCCCAAACCCTGTTGACGTATTATATCTCTCTCAGTCACGTGATGAATTGTGTATTCATTCATCTGTATGACACGTGAACACTTATCCAGAAATCTAACATCGCTTATGTAACACGAAACCAATTAAATTGTCCTTGTCAACGCGAAGTGTATATGCCGCAAGGCGTGAAGTCATATATATAACACGATACACCAAATTAAAGCTCGCTCTTCCAACTGTGCCAGCCCAGGGACGTCGCGCTGGCAATTAAGTTGATGTCATGTTACATGGGGGATGTCAGGCTAATTGAATTGTATAAAGATCCACACCAGACATTCAATTGTCATGCATATTGGGGGCCTGCATTGCATCAAGGGATAGAAGTGGGATTGTATTGTCATGGATGTAGGGAGCCTACGCCATCAGGTTTCAGGACAATTGAGCCCTCATTTGTACACATATAGACACACGAAGAACGTTTTGCACATCCTAAGTCATTTTATTTTTGAAAGTATGCCAGATAGAACTAGTTTGGTAGTGTATATTTATTTTTGAAAGTGCTTATCTCTGAGATTTCTAACCAATTCTGTTGAGCACTGCAATTATGAGTGTTTCGAAAATATCCATGATTTAACAAAATTAAACGCAATACTGTGACGCATTCACTATGGAATCCGCGCTGCCTTCGCAATAATAACTCCTTCGGCCAGTGTATCATTATTTCTGATAATTTCAGGCGACAGTCGATGATCTGATTCCTCCCGACTCCTCGAATAATTAAATTCGTGGGGCATAATTTTGGAGTATTCTCCCATAGCGCATCATTGCGAGTGTATCAGATGGAAAACAATTGAAATTTTGAAACAGCCATGAGTAATCAGTAAGCAGATATCTCACAAAATAGCAATTTTCTAACTGCAAGCCCAACCCCGTCTCGGACCATGAAAGTGAATGTACTTTTTCCACATTTTGCTAAAACATTTCCTAATTTAACCAAAATACATAACTTTGCGCCGTATGCCTTATCCGGTGTCCATTTTCCAACATCAAGTGATCCTAACAGCTGCGGGTCTCGCAAGGTTACTAGCCCTCAGACCCTTGAACAAAATTTACTGACGGCCATGTTAAGATAATTGTGCCTCGCCGATTTCCTAATTAAGTCTAGTCTTCCATATTTCGAGAACTGCGTTCGTTCAACTGCTACAACCTGACAAACATCGTGACAGTGTCGCTCCTCTAGAGTTTGAGTAATGCGCGTTCGTAAAAATTACGTCATACTTTTGGTTTTCCCTCTGCTTTGAGAAAGCGGTGCATAGTAACCCAAATAGTCCCGTTGAGCAGTATCTTATGAGGCCATGCGTTAAAATTAAACTCGCAGTGAAACCGAACACATCTTATACTCCAAAGACCTACCACTGGACCTCGAACAGTCGTCGCAACATTGGCAAAAGAAAAGGTTAAACTAATTACAACACATATAAGGGAAGTGGGAAGAGGTGCCGACATACTGACTGCGTCACATGACTTCACAGAATAGTCTTCTTTCCCTTCTTTGGCAGAGGTTGCCTAAAGTAGGTCATCGGATCGGGTCTTTTTCTTTCAGTGGACTCATGCTTATCATGGTCATATGTATTACACCCGTGTATTGTCCCTGTGCTGGCCAACCTTGTCTTTCGCTGTTGCGTATAGTACTAAGATATTCACTCTTGCCAAACTTATAGACTTCGCACAACATCCACATCAATAATAATTATGTTGGTGCTAGCTAGATTCCATGTAGTCTCGTGCCAAAAGATTGGTGGCACCATTAACATCAGATGAGTTATTTGAGCTGATCTGCCATCACAGCTCCCGAACTAGCGTATCTAATTCCGCTTAAGCCGGTGCTAGGGGCCGTGTTGATACTTCATAGTCTCCACATGAACAGTTGCAATAAAAGCGCGGCTGAGATACTAAGGCTTCGTCCGAGAATCCACCGAATTCTCGACTTTGAATGTTCGGTGTCCACGAATGCTTTCCTGTAGAGTCATATGGTTGCTTTTTAGTGGCCAGACGTCGTCAACTTTTCCCACCGCTTGCATATCGCTCCAATTTACACCCGTGGATTGTCGCTGTCATGGTCAACCTTGTCTTTCGCTGTTGCGTATATTACTAAGATATTCACTCTTGCCAAACTTTTAGTCTTGACCCAACATCCACTGAACAGCTATTGTTCATAGAAATTTTCGGCATCAATAATAATTATATTGGTGCCAGCTAGATTCCCAACTAGTCCCGTGCCAAATGGTTGGGGCACCATCCAAAGAAAAGTTGACAAGAAGCATTAGTTCACATCCCTCCATTAAATATTTAAGTTTTTTTTATAATTAATCGGGTTGTTTGTGCATTTTTCTTTCAAACAGCCTATATTAATCTGTCTTGTGCAGGACTCTTGAAAGGTTTGATTCACCTGTCCTCATCTATTCATCCCAAGTCCATTTTACGTTCTCCCTTCGAACTAGCCTTGAAATATCAGCCCACCAGTTATCTCTAAAAGGTTTATAAAAGGCAGGCGACGTCATTGACCTAGAATCCATTTGAATTTCGCGTTGTGCCGTACACATAAACAGATACAATAAAAGCGTACCTGAGATACAACACATATCACGAATCGTTAGATTCTTGGTATGTGCTTTAGAATAGGTTAACCGGAAGACTATACTGTGAAGTCATGTGGCTCTGTCACTATGTCGGCACCTCGTCTCACTTCCCTTATATGTGCTGTAATTTTTACCTGTATATGGCGAGATTCTGCTGGTGGACGTTTCGTCCCCAAGGCATTTGTGGGAAGTTGATGCTGGGTCGACATCGGGCCTTACAGACTAGTCTTTTGTGTTAAAAGCCGTCATTTTCATCTGACGACGATACAGCGCAGCAGCCCCCAGTGTACGAGTTGACACAGCTCACCAATTACCGATATACGAGTTGTCAGAGCATTTCCATCATAGCTCTCTAGATTTGTATCTAATACCGCTTATGCCGGTGCTAGGGGCCATGTGGTCATGTCATCGAAGTTGCCACATGAACAGGTACAATAAAAGCGTACCTGAGATACAACACATACCACGAATCGTTAGATTCTTGGTATGTGCTTTAGAATAGGTTAACCAGAAGACCACTTCCCTTATATGAGTTGTAATTGATTGACTGACCAACACTGGAAATTTTTTAATCGGTTGCATGGAACTATGCGGTAAGTCCATGGTTCCGCAAGACAACGAACACCACATACATTCTAGTACCAATCGGTTAGCAACTGTAACGTACTTATCAGTTAAGCGTTAGTTCCAATCAGTTGCTGAAAATCATCAATCAGGTGCTTTCCATTACAACTCTGAACAGGTATTGTAGAGTATTGTGCAGTTACCATACAGTTACCATACAGTTGCTGGGCAGTCGTGAACTACACATTAACTGATCAACATCGAATAGTTAATGTGCATTACTGTTCAGTTACTTCACGAAACCGTGCAGTAACTGCTTACATACCATGCAGTAACTGATCAATACTGTTCAGTCTGGAACTGAACAATACTGAGAAAGAGGTGCACCACACAGCACCTATAATTTGTCTGTGTGTCTATCTGGCCAAGCCAGTCACCATATTAGAAGGAATGACGTACCTACTGGTTGAAGACGTCACACTAAGCATTCGGTGTGTAGATTATGTTTGGTTCGTCTCTCTTTCATTGGAATTTTTTTTTGAAACCTCGGATTTTGAGCAATGACGGTGGTCCGATATATTCAGATTATTTCGAAGTCTAAACCTAGAAATTGTCTTTGTGTAATGACGGTTCAGCAGATAATTGTCAAAAGGTGAATTAGAAATTAAATTTTTAATTAACAGATTTTATACTCTCGTTACAGATCCATACCAGACAGACAGACAGACGGATAACATACAGAGGATGAAGTATTACACTTCTCGGAAACACGTGGTATTCTCTGCGATATACGTGGATAAGAATTGCTTTTATTCAACAACGCCACACCATTCGTACAATTGGTGACAACACTATTGTATGCGACTGTGATGATGAGCATCTATACCACATGAATCAATAACTGTAGTCCTAAACTTCATTGCTGTATTCGCCGGAATTGTGATAGAGAAGTTACACAAGGTCATACCATATACTAAGGAAATGTTGATTACCGAATGTGCCAGTCACAGATCACAGTCTGTGAAATATATTTTCGAAGGCTGAACACGGACGGAAATACTGAACCACGGCTGGCCATTGCAAGGTAAGTTGCATTCTGATGAAATCCTGTTCTTATTTTAAACTGCTACCATTCAACTCTCACATCATGTATATAGTACAGCACCTTGATATAATACAAGGAGACTCATTACAATAACTATTTTGCGCATGTATTTTCAATACATTCTCGCATTGTACATTTTTCAGCCCCGAAAAAATATGATCTTCAACTGCATCAAATTAGAGATATGATTGATCGAAATGTGCTCCATGGCGTATTCTGGTACATTTGAGGCATTTATATGTAGGATTGTCTCTTCCACAGAAAGTATGACACCTCATACCAATATTATATTTTACGAAATAATGTTTTCATAGGCGTGCTCATTGACTATTTTACGCACGATTAGTGCGGGAAAGTTTATATTTTAAGGCAAGGGCGAAGTGCTAAAATATTACCTCACCCTTGACTGCGAATAATCGGCGTACTACCAAGAAGTCATATGACCCCACAGTCCGGTCTTCTGTGACTGCATATGTAAAAACTTTCAAAAGGCTTTCCCTGTGATGATTTGTATCTCAGCCATGCTTTTATTGTGGATGCTTATGTGGCCATCTTGAATGACATGACCACACGATCCCTAGCACAATATCCAAGATAAATTATGTAATCGTCCTTTCAGTTCATCTGATGGACAATGATGAATTATGTGACCGTTAGATGGAAGAAACGGCCCAAACGGGGAAAATATTAGTAGAATGCAAATTCTTGTTCAAAACACAAGTCTGTCAGGCCCGACGCCGACAATGCGCTTTATTCTGAACCATGTTAACCACAGTCACAAACTAGAATCACAATGAGTTGTTCTCGGAGACAACACGGCCACCAGCAGAATCTCACCATATACAGATAACAATTAAACGCAACATAAGGGAAAAAGATATCGGCGTGCTGACCAGAATCGCATGACCCCACAGTCCGATTTCTTACTGAGTATGAAAAAACATGACAAGAACAAACAAATTATCCCTGTGATGATTTGTATTTCAGCCACGTCTTTATCGTAGCTGTTCATGTGGATATCTTAAATGACATGACCACACGGCCTCTATTATCGACTTGAGCGGTAGGAGATATAAATATCCAAGGGCAATGATGTAATAGCCCTATCAATTCATCTGACGAATAAATGATGAACTACATGTATTTGACCGTTGAATAGAAGAAACGGCCCAAAACGAGGAAATATTACTAGAATCCAAGTTTTTGTTCAAAACACAAATCTGTCCGGCCCGACGCCGACCAAGCGCTTCCGTCTCCACCATGTTAACCACAGTCACAAAATGCAATCACAATGATTTGTGGAAAGGGAAATCCCCGGGGATGACACGTCTTCCAGCAGAATCTCACCATATACAGATAACAGTTTGGTAAATAGCACATTGTGTTCAATAGAGATATTCTGCCGGGGACGTACATCACCCTCAGATAAAGATCCCGAAGACCTTTATGATCTACTCCATTATTAGATAAAGATATTTTTCCCTTCAAATTTACGACATGAAACATTAAACAGCTTAGACAAGTATAATTTTGATTTTACATGACTCCTCTGAAACTGTGTGTTTTTGCTGGGCAAATCCAACATACGTCGATAGCCATAGAATACATTGTTCATTGCCTTTCATTTTAACATGGAATAAGTCGCTCGGGTTACTAGCATTCTCGTTAACATATAGATCGATTTATCTTCTCGCAAATCATTCTTGCGTGGACGGAAAACGATTCGTCTGTTGAACCTATATGCAATATGAGAGATTAACAGACATTGTGTGCATAAGCTATGGATAGCGCTGGAGAGAGCGGCTCATGTGTGAAAGTTCACGGTCAAAAGAACAAACCGCATACTCAATCTTCCGTAATATAATCATCTCCCATTTAAAAGCCTACCTGGTCTGGGCGATTTGAAACCTCCCTATGCCGGAGAAGAGCCATTTCTTCATTCTCACCCCACCCCACCACATCTACATTTATTTGTTACGCCTCGGGCCACATATCGTGAAGTAAAACTCTACCAGAGCTTGTTTTTAACCAAGATGGTCGTTGCGTTGATGTTGCGTTCACGTGGAACGATTTTTTCATGCCTGCTTGTAATTTCGTGTTAATCGTGTCTTGTGAATTAAAGATAGCTATCCCGTTAGAGGTTCAAAATTAGTCTTTTTTTATTTCTTCATTCAAATATTCACTAGTTCGTCTAACATTTGGTGAAATTCTAATTAGAAGTGCTTCAATATTAAGATTAAAAATTTAGTTTCTGGGGCACCGGATGTATAGCTGGACACAGTTTGCCCGATTTCTAGCCTTTCATTTTTTTACTAAATCCAAGATTTAAACGTTTATTTCTCGAGAAGTATTCATGCTACCCTTTTGAAATTTGGCATGCTTGTTAATTGCAAGGTGATCTAGTAAACTGTATCTCACTGTTTGTAAGTTCGACTTAGTTTTTTATTATTCACCTTTTAAGACAAACGACCGTAAATTAATACGTTTTTTTATTTATTTTAGTAAAGTATCTGTAAAAACAATACCAGAAAAAACTTTAAAAAGTGAAATACAGTTACTAGTTCGAGTTGTCTCCTATCAAGGTATACCATCAAAGTTGAAACAAGATCAACAGTTTTAATAAAATTTCAATTGAAAATGGACGCTATTGTTTTCATTTGAATTTTTTAAATTGAAAAAATTGCTACACAGTAGCAGCGTCGGTTATACAAATCATATGGTTGGAATCCTTACGATGTACGTTTTCATAAAACATATAGTCTATTGTGGTTATCTTGTATATTTATTGATACAGAAGACAACTTGTCACGGGAGTGCAAAAACTGCCTCTAACGGGATAGCTATCCTTATCCTCGAGTATGGACACGAAAAGCCTCCATGAACTACGGTTGGCTACAGAATGTCGAATCCGACATTAGGCTAAAGCTGATGAAGCTGTACACGGTTGGCATTGTTCCGATATCTATTGGGGTCTATCGGCCATTGTCCGTCTCAAAAGAGATGCCACAAGGCAATGTGTTTTAACTCTTGGTGTTGTATTCAGAAAAAGCGAAAATATCAGTGAACAGCGTGTACCTGCGCAAATTCATTTGAATAGTGTACCTAGCGTACCCTGTGATATGATCCGCCTGATTATTCCATTCCATGGCGAGTGTTTTTCTTTTTTTTCTTTTTTTTTCAGCATAAAAGAATTCAGTGAATTAGGTGAGACTATCCTTCCACAAATGTCGTCTACTATACGTCGTTTACTTAGACTATGACATCTCGTCCGGGGGCAAGCCGAGAGAACCTCGCTTGTTTTATAATCTTAAGCACTGGCACGACTGGATAGCAAAGGATAAAACTTAGTCCCACTGCGTTGTCTGTCAGCGATATTAATTTTGCAGATCTCTTCTCTCCTGCTGATGTGTTCGTGCTGTCACACAGAACCCATTTGAAGATATTAATCGATTGTGTGTAAAATTTCAGACTCATTTATCAAGCCCCCAGTGTGTCATCTTGCTGTGTAATCCCACTTTTTTACGTCGTCAGCTCACGTTAATGATTTCAACATGCCAACTCATATGAATATTTCATCATATTTCCAAGGTCCAGCAACTACGACATGTTCTGTCAGAATTTGATATGTACCGAGGAGGCTGACAAAGTATTGACATTTTTCTCGTCGAACCGCGCTTGTAGGTAGTGTGAGTGTTTTCATTGAGGCGGGAGAGCTTTTTTTAAAGTTATACAAATTTGGATATAGGTTGTGATCTCTCCATACGAAAAGGCTATATGACCATTTGATAAGAGCCGGTCTTATGGTCCTACCAAGTAGGCTACCATTTGCAAATTGTCCGGTAGTGACTCAGTCCATCCGAATCCTTTCGTCAGCAAAATAAGGAGAACCGTTGACATTAGAACCTTGATTTTTGGCATGAACGTGCATTAGGGCACTGTTACCAGCAAGTTCTGAACTGACCAAATTCTGATGAAAATTTGATTTATAATTATTTTTCATCACTTATTGATGGCTCAGCGAGTGCACTGTCATGCCCTTCGGGAACCCTTGGCTGTATGTTTCACTGTGACTTTTGAAGGTTCCCTGATGCGGCATTTCACGTTGGACACACCGGTTCTCGTAAGATCACCAAAGTTAAGCGACGTTGAGCTCGGTCAAGACTTGGATGGGTGACCTGGTGCTGTACTGCTGGGCTGATCAGTGTCCAGGGTAATATGAACTGAGGGCGATAATAGTTGCTACGCTAATGACTCGCCAGCGGTGACATCTGGGAAAGTTAATAGTACCCACTGCCACTGCTATATAAATTCTTTCACGGTAGCACATAGGGCCCTCAAGTCATCTCTCGAGTACACACTTTAGATCTTATCAAACCTTACTTCGTAGGTCCCGTAACGTTAGTCACACTGCCATGTTGATTTACCTTTTCTTTATCTCGATGTTAATCTGAATGATTTTATTCTGCAAAGGATACATTCCAACCAGAGAACAGAGGCTCCTTAAATAATCGTCGAACCTACTTCCGTTATTCTACCTTTGCTCCGCCGCTAATTCCAACCGGCAAAATGTTTCTTATTAATTGGATGTGTACATGTGCTCATTTCATTGTCTGATTTCTCATACAAAGGTAGATGATGTAAATTAATACGTCATAACATAGACGAAAACAAACAAGGCGATTGCTATCAGCACGGCCACTCTTTTACTTGGGATTTGCAAAACGTTCTTTGAAATGCTCCTGGTATAGCTTGTCTGGGACCATGCACTCGGCGATCAGGCTGAAAGTTGATCTCATGCAAATGGATCTCGTAGAATAACAGTCAATTTTCAAAAAGTGAAATTTAGATTCAAGGGTTTAGTTCATCGTTCAATATTGAGACATCGTTGATTAAAGAATTTCCGCGTCCATAATCCAAAGTCATCATTATCACCAGAATAAAAAACACAATGATAGTATACATCAATATAGGCTAGTTTCCTGTAAGATAGATGTGGTCAATATTTTTTCAGCGATGCCGGCAAGAGATCATGCTGTTCCGAATATCGTCTGGTCAGCATTCTTAATCCATGTTATTTTCGTTATAAAAGTCGTTATAGAAGGAAAGATTATGTCTTTCAGTCTTTGATTGCGATTGTCACGGTGTCCATATGGACACGGTGGGTATCTTGAAGTACATGGGGCTAATACGACTTCTAGCCCCGAGTTAATCAGAAT
This sequence comes from Hanleya hanleyi, assembly GCA_036873755.1. Classification (NCBI taxonomy): domain Eukaryota; kingdom Metazoa; phylum Mollusca; class Polyplacophora; order Lepidopleurida; family Hanleyidae; genus Hanleya; species Hanleya hanleyi. The sequence continues at coordinate 40,907 of JAVTVY010011817.1, read as the reverse complement.
GAGCGTTCTTGCACGCTCTGCTGGAATTTATCATCAGCGTGTGATCTGTATCGCCAAATTTGAGAAACTTAAGAGTGGAGGCGCGTGGTGGTAGAACACTGTTCTACAGGTTTCTGGAATAATGTATCGTGGCGTTGACTAGGATCGTCACTTTGTACAAAGGATCTAAAGAATGCTATTAGGCGAGAGATATATACGCCATATGCAGGTTCTACTGACATATCACTGCCCAGAAAGGGATAATTTACGATGTCGAAATTGTAATGTCTCTCTTGTCGTAAAGTCGACGAGAGCGAAGGCTCGTTTCATTTTTATGGAGATAGCACGAAATTTGATATGCCATTTTAGGGCTAATTGTTGTTTTCTTCAAATCGAGTGAAAGAGGATACATGTCCTTCACTGTATAATCTACATTGCGATTATTCACAGCGATATAACGTTTGGTGAATGAGAAGGAAATGGCTTTGAAATGCTCATTTTTCATATCTGCTGCATATAGTCGGAGGCATGTTATAAGCACATCAATGGAACAGGTCCTTTTAAATTGGACCTATGATCAGAAATGTCTTTCGAGTATTGAAGCGGAAATTCTTTTATAGACGACGGCTGATGAACTGAAGAGATCTTGGCATTGTCAACTGATGTCCTTTAGGTCATGCCTGAATTCAATAAGTACCTTATAAACGATATTATTCGTGTGTCTGAATCCCTTCGTTGATCTCAATTTAGACACGAACGCCAGACTTTCGTCGCCCTCTGGTGAAGTTTGTAGATTGCTGCCTATGAGCAAAACGAATTGAGATAACTGCGCATCAAATCTTTCATTGGACTGTCCCTGAAGACAGCTCTGATCAGGAAATGTTGTCCTACTATTGCTAAGGGCCAGCTCTCGGGACTATTATAATGACTTGTCCTTGATAGAAACGCTGTCTTGCCATTTACTTCACCGTCGCAAACAACCTCACAATCAAGGGTCAGGCCCATCATCTGTATAACAATCATGTGTGTTGCAGACAAACTAAGTATGACGCTTGAAAAATTGGGTCCCGCTCGGCAAGCTTCCCCCAACAGACAGCCGCCATACGTGCCTCGTCTAGCACTTGCATCTATAAATAACGGAGCAATTCGATACGGGTTGACTGCCCGTTCGAATCCTATGCAAGCTGGAAGCTGTGCATGCTGCTGGGAAAAGGGCATATCTCTAGTTTTATAGAGTTCTGATGTCTTATATTCGTTCAAGACAGTATGTTGTCTGGTATAGCTTTCTACCCCCCAAAAGCCAGGTTTTCGTAACCTCCAGGCCTGGATGATGTTGGGTGTACCGCAGCATGGGAGGTTATGTTTTGCCCACTTAAGGGCCGCCATCTTTTCAGAAGGTACATTTGAAAAAATGAGAACTGAGCTAGCTTGTGAATACAACTGGAAAATCACGCTTTTGCGGTTTGTTTTCGAAATTGCATAGAACTACATGTATAAAGCATTATTTTGTATTATTTGTGCCACTTTGCGGAAAACTTTGCATGGGTAAAAAAAAGCAAAAATTTCGGAAAACCTAAATTATCAAGTCCCCATGATGTCACCAAAGCAGTCATTTTGTATTAATATATAACTTGACTTATGGAGGTTTGTGATTACTTTCAACTTTCTAGCATCAAGTTGAGGTGCATCTAAAAGCGTCCAGGGACAGCGTTAGCCGATATTCCACTGGACCGATTAGTCGCTATCAAGCTGAAATATTGCTGAAATCTCTCTTTCTCTCGATTGATTCCCGTTTCAGGTTGGTATACTCGCCTAATGTAGGTCGTAGGCATTGTAATGTTCGGGTCACATTGCTATTTTCAACGGTTTTTTCCCCTCGGCCAAAATTTGGCCGAAGGGTATTGTCGTCGTCATGTACGTCTGTCCGTCCGTCCGTCTGTCCGTCTGTCCGTCACACCTTTCTCGTTACCAAGATATCTTTAGAACGACTTCCCCTAGGCACACCAAACTTGCAGTACACATCCGTATGCTCTTGACCCAGAACCCTATTGAATCTGGACCTGATTGGTTGGAAACTTTGGCGGCCATATTTAATTTATGCGAAATCATTAATCTTGTTTATCTTAGGTACCATTTCTCTGTTCAGTGTGAAACTTGGTATAGATCATCGATGCATCAAGAAACTTCAAAGGAATGACCAAACCAGTTTCCCTGATTCGGTGAAAACCTTGGTGGCCATCTTTAATTTATGCAAAATCTTTAATGATATATATCTCTGATACCATTCAAGTGTTCTATACGAAACTTGGTATACAGCATCGATGTATCAAGAGACCTGCAATGTATAACCACACCAGTTCCTTTGAGTGGCGGGAAGGATGGGCGGCCATCTTTAATGTATGCGAATTCATTAATGATCTCTATCTCTGATACTGTTCGAGTGCTCGATGTAAAATTTGGTATATATCATCGATGCATCAATAGACTTACGATAAATGACAGTTCTGGCGTTTCTGATTGGGCGGAAACCTTGGTGGCCATCTTTAATTTATGCAAAATCTTTAATGATGTATATCTTTGACACCATTTCAGTGTTCTATATGAAACTTGGTATCCAGCATCGATGTATCAAGAGACTTGCAATGAATAACCACATCAGTTCCTCTGAGTGGCGGGAAGGATGGGCGGCCATCTTTAATTTATGCAAAATCATTAATGATCTATATCTCTGATACCGTTCAAGTGCTCGATGTAAAATTTTGTATACATCATCGATGTATCAATAGACAGTTTTGGTTTTTTCTGATTGGGCGGAAACCTTGGTGGCCATCTTTAATTTATGCAAAATTCTTAATGATGTATATCTTTGATACCATTTCAGTGTTCTATATGAAGCTTGGTATACAGCATCCATATATCAAGAGACTTGCAATGAATAACCACATCAGTTTCTCTGAATGGTGGGAAGGATGGGCGGCCATCTTTAATTTATGTGAAATCATTATTGATCTCTATCTCTGATAATTTTCAAATGCTCGATGTAAAATTTGCATCAACAGACTTATGTAATGAATACTGGTTTCTCTGATTGGACGGAAACTTTCGAGGCCATTTCTAATGGCAAAATTTGGCATAATCTGTATATTTGTCACTTGACTGCTTGGTGTTCCTGAAGTCTTGCTTCAAATTGAATACATTATGAATGGCTGGCGCCCAGAGCCGAGGGGTTTTCTGATGCGCAGCTTCGTATTAGAGGTTATTCTCGTGTAATTTCGACGATAATGAACCATTTTGGAGAAACATCATATATGTGTTACTCAGAAATGATCTTTGGAATATTCTTTATGTTTATCATCAGCACGTTCAGAGCATTCACAGACCAACAGAATCAGTATGTCGGCAGTACAAGTGAGGGTGCTATTTTGGACACTCGGGAATCAAGTAACGTTATTTTAGTCAACTGTAGCTAGAATTTATCAGATTATTCAGAGTGAGTGAGTGAATATGATTTAACGTCGCTTTCAACTATATTTGAGTCATATCACGAAGTTGGGTCCTATTACTTTTCACAACCGGGAACCACACGGATGGGGTCCTACTCCTCTTCACGCCCGGGAACGCCACGAGTGCCTTAGTTAGTCGACCCCACAGTTCGATTTCTGACTGCATATGAAAAAAACATCACAAGAACAAAAATTCCCCCTGTGATGATGTGTATCTCAGTCACGCTTTTATTGAAGCTGTTCATGTGGACATCTTGAATGGCATGACAAGACTTCCCCTACCATCGGCTTGAGCGGTATTAGATACAAATTTCCAAGAGCCTTAATGTAATAGCCCAATCAATCCATCTGACGAATAAGTGATGAACTATGTGACCGTTGAATAGAAGAAACGGCCCAAACGAGAAAATATTACTAGAATGCAAGTTTTTGTTCAATACACAAATCTGTCAGGCCCGACGCCGATTTAGCGCTTCGGTCTCCACCATGTTACCCACAGTCACAAACTGCAATCACAATGATTTGTTGAGAGGGAAATCCTTGGGGACGACACGTCCTCCATCAGAATCTCACCATATACAGATAACAGTTTGGTAAATAGCACATTGTGTTCAATGGAGATATTCAGCCGAGAACGTACATCACCTTCAGATAAAGATCCCGAAGACATTCTGAATGCCGCTCTGATATTAAGACATGTATACTGCCTTTTGGAAGGAAACCAAGTAGCATATCGACAATGGAATCGTAGTCCGATGTTAATAGCCTTATATCTCTTCTGCATTTCGACATCTGACCTCCATATCAAATAAACAACTCATTCCGTCGTGCTAATTTACGTGACCGGGGCATATCGATTCCGAGGAGAAGACATCTTGTAATATGGCAAGCATAGGACACCACAAATTGAACATTGACACGAACAGCACTTAAAGGAGTTGTGGACAATGGTGAAGGCTCTAACTCAACACTACTTATTGGTGCACAACACTTTTGTGTTAATCAACGTCATTTTCCTGGATGTGTATAAGATATTGTGAGGTGAGAAATAAATTGCCCCGCCTCAATGTAACCTTTGACCATTGTGAGCTATTCCATTATTAGATAAACATATTTTTCCCTTGAAAGTTACGACATGAAAAATTAAACAGCTTTAGACACGTATAATTTTGATTTTACATGACTCATCTGAAACTGTGTGTTTTTGAATTCCGACCTGGGCAAATCCAACATAAGTCGATAGCTAGAATACATTGTTCATTGCCTTTCACTTTAACATGGAATAAGTCGCTCGGCTTACTAGCATTCTTGTTAACATTTAGGTCGATTTATCTTCTCGCACATCATTCTTGCGTAGACGGCAAACGATTCGTCTGTTGAACCTATATGCAATATGAGAGATCAATAGACGTTGTGTGAATCTAAGCTACGGATAGCGCTGGAAAGAGCGACTGATGTATGAAAGTTCACGGTCAAAAACACAAACCACATAGTCAATCTTCCGTAATATAATCATTTTCCATTTAAAGGTCTACTTGGCCTGGACGATTCGAGATCTCCCTATGCCTGGGAGGAGCCATTTCTTCATTCTCACCTCGCCCCCACCACATCTACATTTTTTTTCTTACTCCTTGAGCAATATATATTGGAGTAAAACTCTACCAGAACTTGTTTTTAACCATGATGGTTGTTTCGTTGATGTTGTGTTCACGTGGAACGCTTTTTCATGCCTGCTTGTAATTTCGTGTTAATCGTGTCTTGTGAATTAAGGATAGCTATTCCGTTTGAGGGTCAAATTTGGTCATTTTTTTTATTTCTTCATTCAAAATTCATTATTTCGTCTAACATTTGGTGAAAATATGAAATCAAACTTCTAATTAGAAGTGCTTCAATATTAGGCTTAAAAATTTAATTCCTGAGGCACTGGATGTATAGCTGGACACAGTTTAAACGTTTATTTCTCGGAAAGTATCCATGCTACGCTTTTGAAATTTGGTATACTTGTTACTTGTAAGGTGATCTAGTAAACTGTATCTCACTTTTTATAAGTTCGACTTAGTTTTTCAATTATTCAACTTTTAAGACAAACGACCGTAAAATAGTACGTTTTTAATTTATTTTAGTAAAATATCTGTAAAAACAATACCAGAAAAAAACTTTAAAAAAGAGATACAGTTTACTAGTTCGAGTGGTGTCCTGTCAAGGTATACGGACAAAGTTAAAACAAGATCAAGAGTTTTCATGAAATTTCAATTGAAAAATGGACGCTATTGTTTTCATTTGCATTTTTTTAAATTGAAAAATTTTCTACACAGTAGCAGCGTCTGTTATACAAATCATATGGTTGGAATCCTTACGATGTACGTTTTCATAAAATATATAGTTTATTGTGGTTATCTTGTATATTTATTGACACAGAAGACAACTTGTCACGGGAGTGCAAAAACTGCCTCTAACGGCATAGCTATCCTCCTCCTCGAGTAGGGACACGAAAAGCCTCCATGAACTACGGTTGGCGACAGAATGTCGAATCCGACATTGGGCTCAAGCTGATGAAGCTGCTCAAAGCTGGCCCTGTTCCAATATGTATTGGTGTCTATCGGCCATTGTCCGTCTCAAAAGAGATGCCACAAAGCAATGTGTTTTAACTCTTGGTGTTGTATTCAGAAAAAGCGGAAATATCAGTGAACAGCGTGTACCTGTGCAAATTCATTTGAATAGTTTACCCTGTGATATGATCCGCCTGACTATTCCATTCCATGGCGAGTGTTTGTTTTTTCCAGCATAAAATATTTCAGTGAATTAGGCGAGAATATGCTTCCACAAATGTCGTCTACTATACGTCGTTTACTCAGACTATGAGAGAACCTCACTTGTTTTATAATCTTAAGCATTGGCACGACTGGATAGCAAAGCATGAAACTTAGTCCCACTGCGTTGCCTGTCAGCGACATTAATTTCGCAAATCTCTTCTCTCCTGCTGATGTGTTCGCGCTGTCACACTGGACCCATTTGAAGATAATAATCGATTGTGTGTAAAATTTCAGACTCATTTATCAAGCCCCCAGCGTGTCATCTTGCTGTGTTATCCTCCTTTTTTACGTCGTCAGCTCACGTTAATGATTCCAACATGCCAACTCCTATGAATATTTCATCATATTTCCAAGGTCCAGCAACTACGACATGTTCTGTCAGAATTTGATATGTACCGAGGAGGCTGACAAAGGATTGACATTTTTCTCGTCGAACCGCGCTTGTAGGTAGTGAGAGCGTTTTCATTGAGGCGAGAGAGCTTTTTTAAAATTGATACAAGGTTGGATATAGGTTGTGATCGCTCCATACGAAAAGGCTATATGACCATTTTATAGGAGCCGGTCTTATGGTCCTACCATGTAGGCTACCATTTGCAAATTGTCCGGTAATGACTCAGTCCATCCGAATCCTTTCGTCAGCAAAACAAGGAGAACCGTTGACATTAGAACCTTGATTTTTGGCATGAACGTGCATTAGGGCACTGTTACCGGCAAGTTCTGAAATGACCAAATTCTGATGAAAATTTGATTTATAATTATTTTTCATCACTTATTGATGGCTCAGCGAGTGCACTGTCATGCCCTTCGGGAACCCTTGGCTGTATGTTTCACTGACTTTTGAAGGTTCCCTGATACGGCATTTCACGTTGTACACACTGGTTCTCGTAAGATCACCAAAGTTAAGCGACGTTGAGCTCGGTCAAGTCTTGGATGGGTGACCTGGTGCTGTACTGCTGGGATGATCAGTGTCCAGGGTAATATGACTGAGGGCGATAATAGTTGCTACGCTAATGACTCGCCAGCGGTGACATCTAGGAAAGTTAATAGTACCCACTGCCACTGCTATATAAATTCTTTCACGGTAGCACATAGGGCCCTCCAGTCATCTCTCGAGTACACACTTATAGATCTTATCAAACCTTACTTCGTAGGTCCCGTGACGTTAGTCACACTGCCATGTTGATTTACCTTTTCTTTATCTCGATGTTAATCTGAATGATTTTATTCTGCAAAGGATACATTCCAATCAGAAAACAGAGGCTCCCTAAATAATCGTCGAACCTACTTCCGTTATACTACCATTGTTCCGCCGCTAATTCCAACCTGCAAAATGTTTCTTATTCACTGGATGTGCCCATGTGCTCATTTCATTGTCTGATTTCTCATACAAAGGTAGATGACGTAAATTAATACGTCATAACATAGACGAAAACAAACAAGGCGATTGCTATCAGCGCGGCCACTCTTTTACTTGGGATTTGGAAAACGTTCTTTGAAATGCTCCTGGTTTAGCTTGTCTGGGACCATGCACTCGGCGATCAGGCTGAAAGTTGATCTCATGCGAATGGATCTCGTAGAATAACAGTCAATTTTCAAAAAGTGAAATTTAGATGCAAGGGTTTAGTTCATCGTTCAATATTCAGACATCGTTGATTAAAGAATTTCCGCGTCCATAATCCAAAGTCATCATTATCACCAGAATAAAAAACACAATGATAGTATACATCAATATAGGCTAGTTTCCTGTAAGATAGATGTGGTCAATATTTTTCGGCGATGCCGGCAAGAGATCATGCTGTTCCGAATATCGGCTGGTCAGCATTCTTAATCCATGTTATTTTCGTTATAAAAGTCGTTATCTAAGGAATGATTATGCCATTCAGTCTTCGATTGCGATTTTCATCGTGTTCATATGGACAATGTGGATACATGGGGTTAATACGACTTCTAGCCCCGAGTTAATCAGAATTAGACACATGTAATTACAACACATATAAGGGAAGTGGGAAGAGGTGCCGACATACTGACAGAGTCACATGACTTCACAGTATAGTCTTTCGGTTAACCTATTCTAAAGCACATACCAAGAATCTAACGATTCGTGATATGTGTTGTATCTTGTGTGTTTATACTTTGTAACGCCAAAGTTCTTGCACGCTCTGCTGGAATTTACCATCAGCGTGTGATCTGTATCGCAAAATTCGAGAAACTTTGAGTGGAGGCGCTTGGTGGTAGAGCACTGTTCTACAGGTTTCTGGAATAATGTATCGTGGCGTTGCCTAGGATCGCCACTTTGTACACAGGATCTAAAGAATGCTACTAGGCGAGATATATATACGCCATATGCAGGTTCTACTGATATATCACTGCCCAGAAAGGGATAATTTACGATGTTGAAATTGTAATGTCTCTATTGTCGCAAAGTCGACGAGAGTGAAGGTTCGTTTCATTTTTAGGGAGATAGCTCGAAAGGATCTAGTACGATAAGATGGACAAATGGCCCCGGCGAATAGTTCATTCACAGCGGATCACGTGACTCAAGCGAAATTGAATAGATTCGGGTTGACCGCCGATACGAGAGCGCGGTTTGCAAGGTCAAGCATATTTTACTCGTCGTTTTACACTCTTTTCCCACTTATTAAATTGATGATGTTGTATGATATCTTCGTGCCATCCCTGTTACGTTAATGCCGTTAATTACTAAATAAAAAAATGAATACGGAAATGAAATGAATAGATTTTACTCGCCACTCGCTGAATTGAGTATCCGCAAGTCTCATTTCTTTAAGAGAACCAACGACAACTCTCGTGGAGTCATTTTTGTTTTGGCGTGTGCAACATACTGTAATTATACTCTCATGTGCTGTAGGTGACGAGCATCCTATATGACGTTCGCATGACAACCATGCACAATGTGGTGAACAAGGGTAATCAGCAATGTTTAAAGTTCCGAATGCGTATGCTCTTAGTTCATCGTGCCCATAGTAACTGTTGCACGACCAATTTCATTACGCTGATCACCAGCTGCACATGCGTGACGTCTTTACTGGTGATAGAACTGTTGTCGGTAAGGATTAAAATAGATGCGCTATGGTCGTAAACTACATTTGTCTATTTACCCATTATGATTGGTCAACAGATTATTTTCTCATTTGGCCTAATGATAATGGCAAGACCATTGTTTATATCGCATACATCCCAAAGGGTAGTAAATATTCTTCATCATGGACATATATATTTTTATATAATTATGTACGAATTCAACGCACAGATCTAGTTCCCGGAGATCACTTTTGATACTACTAAATACTAAGTTGATCATTAAGTGCAGATATTGTTGTGTGCAATTCTCTAATCACGCGGGCAAAACTTTGCAACATTTGCTGAATATTATATCTTGAGATATAGACCATCTCCACTCATTCTTTCTGTTAACAAATATTAACATATATATTGTAATCATGGTGAAAAATCGAAAATGCATAAAACTGTTAAAACATTTTGGAAGAATATTTTGGGATTCGAACCAGCAGATCATCAATCAAAACGATAACTCTTCTCGCGATTCTATCCATTCGGCCAGCTCATACTCGTACATATAACATTGCTCCAATTATCGTATTTGAAATTGAACACCAAATGACCAAAAACAATATTCCATAAAGTTTCATTTTTTATATGAAGATAAACGATAACCAAAACGTGCTTTGTTGAACAACTAGGGATTCAAAAGAGGACTATTATGTGTGACTATTTTTGTGGTTATAGTTTATCTTCATATATTTACCGATAGGCAAACCGTTCACCCAAAACTGTCAATTTCGCACAAACCTACCACTTTGGCGAGCTCTTGTTGAAAAACCATGGCACTCATGCTCCCAATATTTCAAAGAGAGTTGAAAAAAATGTCCTAGTTTATGCTAATCGAGACGAGCATTTCATATTTTAAGTTTCATTTTTCATCTACAATCGTACCTCACCTGGGGCGGTTTGTCCACCTTAACGTACGAGGTCCTTTGATATACCAGTTTAGGGCTAATTGTTGTTTTCTTCAAATCGAGTGAAGGAGGATACATATCCTTTACTGTATCGTCTATATTGCGATTATTCACAGCGATATAGCGTTTGATGAATAAGAAGGAAATGGCTTTGTAATGGTCATTTTTACCCCTCAGCCTATTAGGCTGCGGGGTCTTGTCGTTGGCATGTACGTCCGGTCGTTCGTCCGGTCGTCCGGTCGTCAACAATTCTTGTGATCGATCTAGAAACCGAACCGTTGCTTCTAGAGACTTCAGATTTGGTATACAGAATTGTTGGGTGGTCAACCACAAGTCTATTGAATCTGGACCCGATTGGTTGGAAACTTTGGCGGTCATCTTTAATTTATGCGAAACCATCACAGCTTTCTCGTTACCAAGCTTTCTTTAGAACGACTTACCCTAGGCACACCAAACTTGCCGTGCACATCCATATGCTCATGACCCAGAACCCTATTGAATCTGGACCCGATTGGGTGGAAACTTTGGCGGCCATCTTTAATTTATGCGAAACCATGAATCTTGTGTATCTCGGAAACCATTTTGCTGTTCAGTGTGAAACTTTGTAGAGATTATCGATACATCAAGAAACTTTGAAGGAATGACCAAACCAGTTTTCCTGATTAGGTGAAAGCCTTGGTGGTCATCTTTAATGTATGCAGAATCTTTAATGATGTATTTCTTTGATACCATTGAAGTATTCTATATGAAACTTCTTGTTACCAAGCTTTCTTTAGAACGACTTACCCTAGGCACACCAAACTTGCCGTGCACATTCATATGCTCATTACCCAGAATCCTATTGAATCTGGGTCCGATTGGGTGGAAACTTTGGCGGCCATCTTTAATTTATGCGAAACCATGAATCTTGTGTATCTCGGAAACCATTTTGCTGTTCAGTGTGAAACTTTGTAGAGATTATCGATACATCAAGAAACTTTGAAGGAATGACCAAACCAGTTTTCCTGATTAGGTAAAAGCCTTGGCGGCCATCTTTAATTTATGCAGAATCTTTAATGATATATTTCTTTGATACCATTGAAGTGTTCTATACGAAACTTGGTATACAGCATCGATGTATCAAGAGACTTGACTTGCACTGAATAACCACATCAATTCTTCTGAGAGGCGGGAAGGATGGCCGGCCATTTTTAATTTATGCAAAATCATTAATGATCTCTATCTCTGATACCGTTTAAGTGCTCGATATAAAATTTGGTAAACATCATCGATGCAGCAAGAGACTTATGATGAATGACAGAACTGGTTTCTCTGATTGGGTGGAAATCTTGGTGGCCATCTTTAATTTATGCAAAATCTTTAATGATATATATCTCGGATACCATTTAAGTGTTCTATATGAAACTTGGTATACAGCATCGATGTATCAAGACACTCGTAATGAAGATCAGTTCCTCTGAATGACCGGAAGGATAGGCGGCCATCTTTAATTTATGCAAAATCATTAATGATCTCTCTCTGATACCGTTCAAGTGCTCGATGTAAAATTTGATATACATCATCAGTGCATCAAGAAACTTACGATGAATGACAGAACTGGTTTCTCTGATACCGTTTAAGTGCTCGATATAAAATTTGGTAAACATCATCGATGCAGCAAGAGACTTGTGATGAATGACAGAACTGGTTTCTCTGATTGGGTGGAAATCTTGGTGGCCATCTTTAATTTATGCAAAATCTTTAATGATATATATCTCGGATACCATTTAAGTGTTCTATATGAAACTTGGTATACAGCATCGATGTATCATGACACTCGTAATGAAGATCAGTTCCTCTGAATGACCGGAAGGATAGGCGGCCATCTTTAATTTATGCAAAATCATTAATGATCTCTCTCTGATACCGTTCAAGTGCTCGATGTAAAATTTGATATACATCATCAGTGCATCAAGAAACTTAGGATGAATGACAGAACTGGTTTCTCTGATACCGTTTAAGTGCTCGATATAAAATTTGGTAAACATCATCGATGCAGCAAGAGACTTGTGATGAATGACAGAACTGGTTTCTCTGATTGGGTGGAAATCTTGGTGGCCATCTTTAATTTATGCAAAATCTTTAATGATATATATCTCGGATACCATTTAAGTGTTCTATATGAAACTTGGTATACAGCATCGATGTATCAAGACACTCGTAATGAAGATCAGTTCCTCTGAATGACCGGAAGGATAGGCGGCCATCTTTAATTTATGCAAAATCATTAATGATCTCTCTCTGATACCGTTCAAGTGCTCGATGTAAAATTTGATATACATCATCAGTGCATCAAGAAACTTACGATGAATGACAGAACTGGTTTCTCTGATTGGGCGGACTTTCTACATCACTAAGGAACCACTGTTCAGCGACTAATGTTGTCATACTTGGAGACTTCAACAATGACTTTGCTGTCGACTCGGCTGAAACAACCAAGATAAACGACTTCTTCCAAGAGCATGGGCTCTTTCCCTTAATCCACACCCCAACCACAGATCTTAGGACAACCATTGACCAGATTTTCACCAATTTCAAACTCACAGATATACAATTTGGTGTCCATGAAACATATTATTCATATCACAAGGCTGTTTGGATTGCCATCCACCCACCCTCATCCTCTGCTTGATCACAGATGGAAAGAGACAGACAATCAACAGGTACACAGGGATTCATACAGTTATTGCTATCAAAGACTTTTATTATTGTTTAGATTATTATTAGGGTTCAAAGCCAAAATGGCTTGAAGCCTTTTGTTTTTGTTCAGAATATTCTGTTCTTCCGCCATATTCGCACGGGCTAGGTCAAAATATTTATTATAATCCTTCAATGCATCCAACATCCCACACTGAATTTATCATATTTTAGTCTTTTACAAGCCACTGCTAAAGCATCTTCTGCATTCAACCAAATCTTTCAGGCTTTTACTTATGCATTTTTCATTCATTGTGTACCAATATACACTGACTAAAACTGTCTGGCTGAGGGGTTGTTGCACCTTTTAGGTGCTGCCTCATGTTTTTCATATCTTCTGAATATAGTCGGATGCATGTTATAGGCACATCAATGGAACTGGTCCTTTTAAATTGGACCTGTCATACGAAATAGGTATTTCGATTATTGAAGCGGAAATTCTTTAATGGACGACGGCTGAATATTGGATGTCGAATTTGATGCTTGCTATGCATAGGATCAGGTTCTGTTATCAGAGTATGTTCATGTTACAACACATATAAGGAAAGTGGGAAGAGGTGCCGACATACTGGCAGAGCCACATGACTTCACAGTATAGTTTTCCGGTTAACCTATTCTAAAGCACATACCAAGAATCTAACGATTCGTGATATATGTTGTATCTCAGGTACGCTTTTATTGTATCTTTGCATGTGGCAACTTGGGACTGCGATTATCGGTTTTCTCTGATTGAAGGTGATAAACTCTCAAGTATTTCAAAGAGATCTTGGCATTGTCAATACGTCATGTCTGGATTCAATAAGTACCTTATAAACGATATTATTCGTGTATCTGTCAATCCCTTCGTTGATCTCAACGGGGACGAACGCCAGACTTTCGTCGCCCTCTGGTGAAGCCTGTATGTAATTACCTATGAGCAAAACGAGTTTGGATAAGTGCACACCAAATCTTTCATTGGACTGTCCCTGAAGACAGCTCTGATCAGGAAATGTCGTCTTACAATTGCGAAGGGCCAGCCCCCAGGTCTGTTATAACGAGTTGTTCTTGATAGAAACGCTGTCTTGCCATTTACTTCATCGTCTCAGACAACCTCACAATCAAGGGTCAGGCCCATCCTATGTATAACAATCACGTGTGTTTAATGTACGTCTTCCCTATGCTTACCCTAAAATTCTACGCATCGATCCTTCTATTCTTGCCTGACATATGCATAGCAAGCGCGAGATACGACATTCAATATTCCGCCGTCGTCCATAAAAAAAATCCGCCAATATATCATTGCGCAGGGATTGAAACAGCAATGACTGAAATAGGCTTTTCTCACAACGCTGATGTTATTATTTCTCCAACTTCCGCATGGATAGTCGCGAATGGGAACATAATCGCAACAACTATATATTTTTATCATCAGTGGTTTGATAGGATATTTTAAAGACCGTGGCGCGTTTTAGCGAGGATTTGGTCACATGAGTTGCAGCTGTTGCGGTCAAACTAAGTATGACGCTTGAAAAATTGAGTCCAGCTCGGCATGCTTCCCCCAACAGACAGCAGCCATACGTGCCCCCATATGTAGCACTTGCATCTATAAATAACGCAACAATTAGGTACGGTTTGAGTCGTCTGCATCTTCCAACATGCAATAAACTGCCCGCTCGAATCCAGCTATTTTAGCGCCGACTGAGATAGAGCCAACGGTGGCATACGAGAACAAGTGTTATGTGTTCCATGGAAGCTGTGCATGCTGCTGTGGGAAAAAGTCTTATTATCCCTCAACCTAAATCGTAGCATTTCCATTGGTCAGTTTACTAGGGTGTAAAAATCCGTACACCCGGATATTTCCACGTCAGCGCCCGACCGGTCTGACCGATCACGTGACCAATCACCTAAATGCGGTATACTGATCCATGTTGAACGGTGTGGCCGAACGGTACCTCTAACGGAAGGGCTCCCAGGGGATAACAATTCACGATTCAAAAGCAGACATGGGGGATCTTCACTTTAAGACTTCCAACTTCAATTTTCCACTATTTCTGGCGTGAGATACCATAATATTGACCAGAATACCACCATAATCTGAGATTCTACTTCTCGCAGGTCGAGAATATAAATATAACGAACATGAAGCGTTTTCTGGCCACGCGAAATTTAAGTATAATCGGTACCGAACCAAGGTCGGCGAGTTGTGCGCTTTCAAAGATCATTTCCCGAATCAACACAAAATATTATACACAGCCATTGATGTTTGATGAAAGGAAGTCTTGCTGCATCACGTTCAATCAAACTTTTAGACACACATACCTTGTAAATGGTTATATTCAGGGTCAAAATTGAACACTGTCACAGCTCGGCGTCCGTGTTGCACGTCTACAGTTCTCGCGTAGACAACGCGTTTTTGTCAAAATGGAGACCGGTTTCGTAAATGGACAGACACATATATGCTGAATTTCCGTTGTAATGTTTCAGAAAAATTGCCCTTTTAACACTATATAATTCGATATGTTAATTAAAAAATGCTGACGCCTCAGGGTGTATGAGTTTCAGGGAGGGTCATAACTTTTCATACACCCTGGGGAAAACATGAATAACTAATAATATCTCTAGTTTGATAGACTTATGATGTCTTATATTCGTTCGAGACAGTATGTTGTCTGGTAGCTTTCTGCCCCGAAAAGCCAGGTTTTCGTAAAATATAAAATCGGATATTTTCTGCTGAACATCTACCTCTTTCGAACGTCCATCGTACAAGTTTGTGTTAGTACATGCATGATTACGAGCGGTTTCAGTCGGTCCGTCGAAATAAGTTATTGGGTCGTCCTGATGGACCATTATCCACATCTACCTAGTATAATCCGTGTCCTCCTCCTCCTCCTACTCCTCCTCCTCCTTCTCCTACTCCGCTTTACTCACTGCACAGCGGGTCGCATAGGTGTGGCGCGTGACAGGTTGGGGCGAGAGATCTGGGGTTTTCACTACCTGAGATTCCATGGGCCAGGCTTACACTCTACAGTAGAATGGGTAGACTGCGCATGCGCGATGAGTAGTGCGCGATGAGTAGTATAGAAAGGGCACGCGACCCCCCTATCCCTATAGGTGTGGCGCGGGATAGGGTAGGGCGAGAGACCTGGTGTTTTCGCTACCTGAGAATCCATGGGCCAGGCTTGCACCCTACAGTTGAATGGGTCGACTGCGCATGCGCGATAAGTAGTGCGCGATGAGTAGTATAGAAAGGGCACGCGATATCCCTATCCCTATAAACTAACCCATGGGGGTGAATGAACCCATGGGGGTGAATGAGCCATTGGGATGAATGAGCACTCGTATATGGAAACGATGGAGTGAGCTACGGAGCTCGATAAATCCCTGAAATCCCCTAGAATATCCCTCTCTCCTCACAGACGATGTATTGTGGTCCTTGCTGATGAGACGCACCGATGACTCTCCGAGACCAGCCCTCGTTGACTTTGTAATGACCACAAAAGAAAGATACAAGACGTTTGAATAAGGGCTCTATTGTCATAGGTTCAATTACCTTAAATCCCCTGTAACACCTCTCATTCTGATCCAAAGCCGTCCACTGAGGCCTTCGTCTGATAGCATTTCGATATTGACGTCATAGGACTCGAACAATCTAAGTAAACCAAGATGATTTGATCACGGAAATACCATCTAGTTGTCAGGCCATTAAAATCTCGTGGATGTGTTGGCCAGTATTCTCCAAAATCCTATAATAAGCCAACAGAGACCAATTCCGTCGGATATCACGGACATTGATTGGTGTTGGCTATACGAGTGTGTACACCTTCCATGAGATTGAAGATCATTGTTTTTTTGTCTTTTCTGTGTCACGGCGAACGCAGACAAGTGGGAGCCATTCGAACATGAAAAAGCCTTGATTTCTCCGTGGCCGAACTTTTACCCTGCTAGTTATTCGAATATTGTAGATTATATTGGGCATCTATTCACCTGCTCCTCCTACATACCTGGAACGTGCTTTGTAAGTTGTTGTACCTAAATAGTCACATGTTTGGACGATAGATTCACCTTGACTCTTGTTTAGCTCTCACGGGATTTGGATAGCGCCAATGTCAGATATCATATCCCAGATTTGATATCTGAGTTCGCTGATTAAACGCCATATAATAAGGGTTGTGGGAAAAGATGCCGGAGATCTGACAAGAAAACATATGTCTTACAGGCAAATGTACAGACTGCATATTTCTAAAAATACCACAAGAACCAAAACTGATCCATTTGATGAATTGTAGTGCTGAGAGGAAGACCGGTGATTTGGGACTACAGCAATATGTTCATGTATTTACATACACATAGTAGATATTACAAATATTACAAAAACGCCAGATCCAACATTCATCGTTCATAAAGTATGTCCACGTCCATAACCAAAATACCTCATTCATAAGGCCATATTAGCACCTCATTCAAAGATGGCCTAATATTGAATAGATATAAACACAAGCTAATTTCTTGCAAGACGAAAGGACTTGACAGTTTTAAATGAGACATCATGATGTTAACATCGTCAAATCCGTATCACTGACCAGTATTCCGAATGAACTCTATGTACTCCAAGATCTTCATGGCGTTCATATGAACAGTCGCAATCAAAGCGTGGCTGAGATACATCATTCTCCAGATAACTTTTTAAAGAAAATCATATGGATTGAGAATACTGATCAGCGATACGAATTTTTACTTGGAACATCGTGATGTCTTGCTGGCATCATTGAAAATGGTTGACCGCCTCTCTATTGTAGTGAACTTGTCTGCGTTTATGAAGGCTGTGATTATTTGGTGCTAATACTGTAAAACGAATTAGGACGCGGATATCTTCTAATGGACGAATGCTGAATAATGAATGACGGATTACACGGTTGTATTCGTCTATCCCAATACTATATGTATACTACGATTTCTTTTTCGTTTGGTGCTAATGCTCTTATATGAATTAGGTCTTTGAATGATGGACGCGGAAATTCTTTAGTGGACGGCGGCTGAATATTGAATGAATGACAGACTAGACGCTTGTATTCCGAATCGTTCTCAAGAATAAATTGTTTCTCCAATGAAACTTTGAATGTGACTATTCATGTGAACATTATAAGGATATTGTGTTACACGATGTTCATACGGTGTCTAGCTCGGGTTTAACCGAATTAGACATGAATTGTAAAACATGCTGCCATAGAGCTTGCACACTACTATCATACCTTTTTGTCGTATCTTGTACTTATCTATGTGGACCCCTCCACGCTTCCATAGGAAACATCACTGATCATCATGTAAGACAATCTATATTCTCAGCCGATAGCAAATCGGTAAATTATTCCTTCCGGCAAAGACATGTTCATCCGCCTTACCCTCAGTCGTAAAACTAAATTACCTTAGCTCTATGTAAAGTAATAAAGTCAATAACATAAAGCAGTATAACCCTACAGAACACCCGTCAAGATGTTGACATGAAAGATATATGACGTGTGTTAAACCTTGTTTCTTCGACATGTCCTGCTTTTCTGACTTACAGAAAGCTGTTTGATGTGGGTTTGCTTTTCGTCAAATGTTTTCAAATGTACACTACTCAATGCTCAATGCTCAGTGAATGAGACGTTGGTGTGGTTTCTAGCTAGTGAGCTTGATGATGATGTTATGGCCTCTTATTATCTGCGTATGAACAAATTAATCGTCTTATTTGCGTGACTGTTCGGCTAACGAACTAGAGTCGACAGTCGTATGTAGTGACTATGGCGACAGTGGCAGATATTGTCGTCCCAGGTTTGAGATGCAGCTGGGCGACAGTGGCAGGTGTTGTATACGCTGGGTTGAGATGCAGCTGAACGAGAGTGGCAGGTATTATCCTCACATGATTGAGATGCAGCTGGGCGACAGTGGCAGGTATGGTCCTAGGGTTGAGATTTCATGCACATTCCTAAGAAATAGTGCCATTGTGCAGCAGACAGGTTATATATTCCTTGCCGTTATTTCTAAAACGTGATCTTGGCCGTTTCGTCGCTCTTCGGCTTTCGTGAATCTTTGCGAGTTTGTAGTGTCTCAACACGATAACAGAATAATGTAAAATTCAAGTAACAGCTTAGGTCTCTCTTTTACTTTGATTGTAGAGGACAGGAGTCCAGTCTATATGTGCAGGGTAACTTTTTTTCCTTCTTAAAAGCGACTAATATCCCATAAACACTGAAACCATGCAGGAAAACTGATCGTCCTTGTCAATAATTAGTATTGTTATGCATGTATATATCTGAATACTCGTCCGTGGATAGATCACCAAATAACTCCAAACCATTCCAATATATTTCGTCATCAATATGTGGTATTCGTTGATATATGAAAGTAAATTTCGAGGATTTTTTTAATTATTTTTATTTCATGCGCAATTGAAATTGGTGCTACCTGCCATGCGATATTGACACGGCAATTATATTACGGACGACGGCTGAATTTTGAATGTCGGGAGTGAAGCTTGCTATTGAATAGATACACATCATGCCGAAGGGCAGTCACGTGTACAGATAAAGACCGTAGGAGGTATAGTGAATCAATCATTCATTTTCACCAAGCTCATTTATAATGTGATCTGTCTGACTGAATATATATCGGTCCAATTTGGTCATGGCAGCAACCGAAGTGATCTTGAGAAAAGTTCCTGCAACAGCATTAAGACATTGTATTAGCATGTTTAGAGCGGTTTACGCTTTTTCTGAGAACTCCATTAAAGCGATAGTCTCCCCTGTTATCAGCGTGAATTTGCTTTCCCTCGAACTTCTAAGAGTAGATAATGATATGTTACTGATACCGCCGCTTTACCTTATAAATGATTGATCGCCAGACATGGTTTATGCACAGCTGTTTATGTAACACCATTTAGCGTTATCTGTAGTATAAAATAGTGTCAACGATTCGATTTTCTAATAGGCTGTAACGCGTATTGATGTATCCATCAGCTATGTTATAATTTTAAGACTTCCGTTAACATGCTCCCGAAACACCCTTCCTAGAACTGTGAGCGCAGATGTTCAGTCAAATCAGGATACGATAAAGGTTTCCCAACGCCAGTGGTTGAATTCCCTCCTTTGGCCTTCCTAGTCAATCCATCGCATGGTAGATGTGAACCGGAGAATCTTGTACCCCATGTGTCTATGCGGAACGCGGAACCCCTACAAACTTTCTCCCCTATGCCGGGAACGAACGACAAAAATGAAAGCTGGCCCTCCGTGACTTTTTAGTTTATCATAATGGGGTCATTTTGAGCCCATTTGCATAACCCCCCGAGTAGAGGATCATGGGTAAATTGAAGATGGCGGCCACATGGGGTATCTCAAAAGTGGTGTTTTCCTCATTTTTCTTCAAAATTCCTGCTTTTCTTGTAGGAGAATTGTGAAAAATCTATTCTATTTCAAATCAGACTATTATTTACTAATTTATCATGCAGTATTTGCAACGAAAACACATAAATAATTTTTTTTTCGAAAAATCTTACCGAAAAATGCCTCTTTTGAAGATAAAGTCAGTATGACGACATGAAAGCGGCCATCTTGGAGGATTTTTTTTACATTTTCTGGTAGAGCTTGACCCAAGGATATAGTGGGGTATGGCATGTTTCAACCCCCTAGCTTAAGAGGTAAGGAAATATTTAGGAGGGCCATTTCGTCCTCCCCCCCAAAGGCCTGGACAGGTCCCGAAAAGACCTGGCAAGAGAGGATTAAGTTCAGTGTCATGATTATATGTTATTCTACTGGCCACGAGCATACCGAGAACGGCTGGATAACGCCGTAACAAATTGTATGGTGTTTTGAGAAGAGCGCCTGTAAACAAAGTGTGTTGAGCAGCAAACATATTATTCCGAGGATTTATTTTCTTGCTGTCTAGCTTAATATGTTGTCAGTTCGATATGATGACTGGATCGTATATAAATGAACTAATCCCGTTTATCAAGGAGGCAAGGTTATCAAAGACGAGACCTAATTGATTTATTTCGCAATTCTACCGAAATTCTTTTGCCAAAATTGTCTTTGCTCTCACGTAGGGAGACTTCGCTTAAAATAAATTTCTTTTTTGGTCATTATCAACATGCTATTTCTATGCATTTACTGTGGCACAGTTCACTGTCTCATTAGGTAATGTCACGAAAAGTACTGTCACAATAAGTAAATTATCCAAATAATGATGTTTATCGTCTGAATTTACGTAGAAGTGTGTTTATTGATTTTCGCCAAGGAGCAGTGTGATTGCACGCATGATTTCCAGTAAATCTCTTCAATATGTCGGTCGGCTTTAAACATTTGCATTCTATAATCTCCCAATACAAAGCGTTTTTCCTTAACTGGTTTTGGAAGTATTGCAATCTTCGAATATATTCCAGGTGACCGAAAAGTCAATTTCCTATTAGCGCCAATGTTTTCCCCTCAAAATGAATTTCACGCGGTTGCGTTTGCCAGTATTCCTCAAAATCCGATAATATGTCAATGAGGATAAATTTCGCCTTATCAAAAAACAACATTGATTGGTGTGGGCTAAACGACTGTTTACACTTTCCTCGAGATTGAACATAATTTTATTCTGATCTTTTCTGTCGCAAGGCAGATTTAATACTGATTAAACGCAGCATAACAATATAGTGGGAAATGATGCCGACGTGCTGACAAGAAGTCAGAATATACTGAACGCATATTTCTAAAAACATTAGAAGAACCAAAACTGGTCTCTGTGTTGATTTGTATCTCAGCCGCGCTTTTACTGTTGTGATTCATGTGGACACCTTCAATTGTATGACCACATGGCCCGTAGCACCGTTTTCATCGGTATTAGATACACATACTTGAGAGCGATGATGTAATAGTCCTATCAAGTCATCTGAAAGAAAATGATGAACTATATGACCGTTAGGTAGAAGAAACGGCCCAAACGATGGAGGATTAATAGAATGCAAGTTTTTATTCAAAACACATATTTGTGAGGCCCGACGCCGACCAGTCGCTTCATTCTCCACCATGTTTACCAGTCAAAAAACTACAATCACACAAATTTATACAAAGGGCATACCTCGGGGACGAAACGTCCACCAGGAGAATCTCGCCGTATACAGACAACAATAAAGCGCAACGTAACATAACAAATGTCGGATCTAACGCTTATATTGGGTCAGGCGTGGTAAAATCGGATATTTTCTGCTGAACAGCTACCTCTTTCGCACGTCCATCGTACAAGTTTGTGTTAGTACATGCATGATTACAAGCGGTTTCAGTCGGTCCGTCGACATGAGTACTTGGGTCGTCCTGATGGACCATTACCCATATACATGGAAACGACGGAGTGAGCTACGGAGCTCGATAAATCCCTGAAATCCCCTAGAATGTCCCTCTCTCCACACAGACGATGTATTATGATCCTTGTTGATGGGATGCGCCGATGACTATCCGAGACAAGCCCTCGTTGACTTTGTAATAACCCCAAAAGAAAGATACAAGACGTTTGAATAAGGTCTCTATTGTCATAGGTTCAATTACCTGTAACACCTCTCATTTTGATCCAAAGCAGTCCACTGAGGCTTTCGTCTGATAGTGTTTCGATATTGACGTCATATGACTCGAACAATCTAAGTAAACCGAGATGATTTGGTCACTGAAATACCATTTGTTGTCGGGCTATTAAAATCTCGTGGAGGTGTTTGGCAGTATTCTCCAAACTCTTATAATAAACCAATGGAGATCAATTCCGCCTGATATTACGGATATTGATTGGTGTTACTGTATACACTTCCCATGAGATTGAAGATCATTGTCTTTTGATCTTCTCTGTCTCACGGCGAACGCAGACAAGTGACAGATATTCGAGCACGAACAAGCCTTGATTTCTCTGTAGCCGAACCTTTACCCTGCCACTTGTTCGAATATTGTAGATTATATTGGGCATATATTCACCTGCTCCTCCTACATACCTGAAACGTGCTTTGTAAGTTGTTGTAGCTAAATGTTTGGACGATAGATTCACCTCGACTCTTGTTTAGCTCTCATGGGATTTGGATAGCGCCAAATTATGTCAGATATCATATCCCAGATTTAATATCTGAGTTCGTTAATTAAACGCAATATAAGAAGGGTTGTGGAAAAGATGCCGGAGTTCTGACAAGGAGTCATATGATCCACGGGATTTGGATAGCGCCAATGTCAGATATCATATCCCAGATTTAATATCTGAGTTCGTTAATTAAACGCAATATAAGAAGGGTTGTGGAAAAGATGCCGGAGTTCTGACAAGAAGTCATATGATCCACGGGATTTGGATAGCGCCAATGTCAGATATCATATCCCAGAGATTTAATATCTGAGTTCGTTAATTAAACGCAATATAAGAAGGGTTGTGGAAAAAGATGCCGGAGTTCTGACAAGAAGTCATATGATCCACGGGATTTGGATAGCGCCAATGTCAGATATCATATCCCAGATTTAATATCTGAGTTCGTTAATTAAACGCAATATAAGAAGGGTTGTGGAAAAGATGCCGGAGTTCTGACAAGAAGTCATATGATCCACGGGATTTGGATAGCGCCAATGTCAGATATCATATCCCAGATTTAATATCTGAGTTCGTTAATTAAACGCAATATAAGAAGGGTTGTGGAAAAGATGCCGGAGTTCTGACAAGAAGTCATATGATCCACGGGATTTGGATAGCGCCAATGTCAGATATCATATCCCAGATTTGATATCTGAGTTCGCTGATTAAACGCAATATAATAAGGGTTGTGGGAAAAGATGCCGGAGTTCTGACAAGAAGTCATATGATCCACGGGATTTGGATAGCGCCAATGTCAGATATCATATCCCAGATTTGATATCTGAGTTCGCTGATTAAACGCAATATAATAAGGGTTGTGGGAAAAGATGCCGGAGTTCTGACAAGAAGTCATATGACCCGCAGGCAAATGTACTGTCTGAATATTTCTAAAAACATCACAAGAACCAAAACTGATCCATTTGAGGATTTGTAGCGCTGAGAGGAAGACCGGTGATTTGGGACTACAGCAATATGTTCATGTATTTACATACACATAGAAGTAGATATTATAACGGTATTAGTTATACAAACGCCAGAACCAACATTCATCGTTCATAAAGTATGTCCACGTCCATAATCATAATACCTAATTCATAAATTGGAGCGATATGCAAGAGGTGGCAAAAACTGACGACGTCTGGTGACTAAAAAGCAACCATATGACGCTACAGGAAAGTATTCGTTGACACCTAACATTCAGACCCGAGAATACGGTGGATTCTCGGACGTAGCCTTAGTATCTCAGCCGCGCTTTTATTGCAGCTGTTCATGTGGAGACTATGAAGTATATACACGGTCCCTAGCACCGGCTTAAGCGGAATTAGGTACGCTAGCTCGGAACCTGTGATGACAGATCAGCTCAAACAACTGATCTGATGTAACGAATGAGCATCATGGACGTCTGATGGAGTCAACACCTTAACATGGGGTAACCTGGCAAATGCAAGAAATCTGGAAAAACTAACCTGTAATGTCCGGTGTCGTACGCCTTACATTTCCCAACGAGACAATAAACCTACATATATTTGTCGAGTGACATGTACAGCGGTGGCTCGGGGACTAACAGGTATTACAGGTAATAAATTGGAGCGATATGCAAGAGGTGGGAAAAGTATATATTAAGACCATATTAGCACCTCATTCAAAGTTGGCCTAATATTGATTGGATATAAACGCAAACTAATTTCTTGCAAGACGAAAGGACCTAGCAGTTTTTAATGAGACATCATGATGTTAACATCGTCAAATCCGTATCGCTGACCAGTATTCCGTATGAACCTTATGTACTTCAAGATCTACCTGGCGTTCATATGAACAGTCACAATCAAACTGTGACTGAGACACATCATTCTCCAGATAACTTTTTACCGAAAATCAAATGGATTAAGAATACTGATTAGAGATATGAACTTGCCACTTGGAAGATCATGATGTCTTGCTGACATCAATGGAAATCGCATTTATTGCAGTGACCAGGTCTATGTTTATGGATGCTGCGATTATTTGGTGCTAATTCTGTAAAACGAATTAGGACACGGATATTTTCCAGTGGACGGCTGAATAATGAATGAGGTATTAGACGATTTTATTCGTCTATCCCAATACCATATGCATAGACGGTTTTTATTTTTATTTTGGGGCTAGTTCCGTTATATGAATTAGGTCTTTGAATGATGGACACGGAAATTCTTTAATGGAAGACGGCTGAATATTGAATTACAGACTAGACGCTTGTATTCCGAATCGTTCTCAAGAATAAATTGGTTCACAAAACGAACAAGCCTTGATTTCTCCGTAGCCGAACATTTACCCTGCTCGTTATTCGAATAATATAGATTAAATTGGGCGTGTATTCACGTACTCTTCCTACATGCCCGGAAGGTGCTTTGTAAGTTGTACCAAAATAGTCACATGTTTGGACGATTGATTCTCCTTGACTCTTGTTTAGCTTTCACGGGATTTGGATAGCGCCAATGACAGATATCATATCCCAGATTTGATATCTGAGTTTACTGATTAAACGCAACATAATAAGGGTTGTGAGAAGAGATGCCGCAAATGTACTGACTGCATATTTCTAAAAAACATCACACGAACCAACATTGATCCATTTGATGATTTGCAGCGCTGATTTGGGACTACAGCAGTATGTTCATGTATTTACATACACTTAGGAATAGATACAAACGCCAGATCCAACATTCATCGTTCATAAAGTATGTCCACGTCCTTAATCTAAATACCTCATTCATAAGGCCATATTAGCACCTCATTCAAAGATTGTCTAATATTCAATACATATAAACACAAGCTAATTTCTTGCAAGAAAAAAGGACTTGACGGTTTTGAATGAGACAGCATGAAGTTAACATCGTCAAATCCTTATCGCTGACCAGTATTCCGTATGAACCCTATGTACTTCAAGATCTTCATGGCGTTCATATGAACAATCACAATCAAAGCGTGACTGGGATACATCATTCTCCAGATAACTTTTAATCGAAAATCATATGGATTAAGAATACTGATTAGAGATACGAATTTGCCACTTGGAACGTCATGATGTCTTGCTGGCATCATTGAAAATGGTTGACCGCCTCTCTATTGCAGTGAACTTGTCTGTGTTTATGAACGCTGAATCGTTTTATGAACGATTATTTGGTGCTAATTCTGTAAAACGAATTAGGACGCGGATATTGTCTAATGGACGACGGCTGAATACTGAATGACGGATTAGACGATTTTATTCGTCAATCTCAATATTAAAAGCATAGTACGATTATTTTTAATTTGGTGCTAATGCTGTTATATGAATTAGGTCTTTGAATGATGGACGCGGAAATTCTTTAATGGACGACGGATGAATATTGAATGAAAGGCTAGACGCTTGTATTCCGAATCGTTCTCAAGAATAAATTGTTTCTCCAATGAAGCTTTGAATGTGACTATTCATGTGAACATTATAAGGATATTGTGTTACACGATGTTCACACGGTTTCTAGCTCGGGTTTAACCGAATTAGACATGAATTGTAAAACATGCTACCATCTTGCTCATCTTGCTCACACTACCATCGTACCTTTTCGTCGTATCTTTTACTTATGTATGTGGACTCCTCCAAGATTTCATAGGAAACACCACTGATCATCGTGTAAGACAATTTATATTCTCAGCCGATAGCAAATCGGTAAATTACCCCTTCTGACAAAGATAAATGTTTATCCGCCTTACCCGCGGTCGTAAAACTAAATTACCTTAGCTCTAACTAAAGTAATAGAGTCAATGACATACAGCAGTATTACTCTACAGAACACCGGCATCAAAGAAAAAGCTATATCCGCTGAATGTATTGACCCGTCAAGATGTTGACATAAAAGATATATGTCCTGCTGAAGGCATCTATGTTTCTAACTTACAGAAAGCTGTTTGATGTGGATTTGCTGTTCGTCAAATGTTTTCAAATGTTCATCACTACTCAGAAGTACTCAATGCCCAGTAAACGTGACGTTGGTTTGGTTTCTAGTTGGTGACCTTGACATTATAGGATATAGGCCTCATCTTATTATCTCCATATGGAAAATTAATTCTCTGATTTGCGTGACTGTTCGGCTAACGGAACTAGAGACGAGTGTCGTATGTAGTGACCAGGGCGACAGTGGCAGATATTGTCGTCCCAGATTTGAGATGCAGCTGGGCGACAGTGACAGGTACTGTGTACGCTGAGTTGATATGCAGCTGAACTAGAGTGGCAGGTATTATCTTCCCTGGGTTGAGATGCAGCTGAGTCACAGTGGCAGGTATGGTCCCAGGGTTGGGATTTCATGCACATTCCTAAGAAATAGTGTCATTGTGCAGTAGACAGGTTATATATTCCTTGCAGTTATCTCTAATACGGTGATAATCATGTGCTTCCATTTCGTTTACAAATTCTGGCAGGATCTTGGCCGATTTCGTCGCTCTTCGGCTTTCGTGAATCTTTGCGAGTTTTAGTGTCTCAACACGATAAACACGATATTGTAGAGGACAGTCTAAGTGTGCAGAACGATTTAGGTTAACTATCTTTCTTTCTTAAAAACGAGTAATATCCCATAAACACTGAAACCATGCAGGAAAACTGATCGCCTTTGTCAATAATTAGTATTATTATGCATGTATATATCTGAATACTCGTCGCTGGATAGATCACCAAACAACTCCATACCAGTCATCAATATGTGGTAATCGTTGAGATATGAAAGTCAATTTCGAGAATGTTTTTTTTTTTTCATTTTTTTTTTTCATGCACATTTGGAATTGGTTTTTATTTCATGCACATTTGGAATTGGTGCTACCTGCCATACGGCATTGACACGGCAATTATATTATGGACGACGGCTGAATTTTGATTGTCGAAACTGACGCTTGCTATTGAATAGATAGACATCATGCCGAAAGGCAGTCACGTTTATAGATAAAGGCCGTAGGATGTACAATGAATCAAACATTCATTTTCACCAATCTCAGTTATACTGTGGTTTATCTGGCTATGCATATCTAGGTCTTATTTGGTCATGGCATCAATCAAAGAGATCTCGAGAAAAGCTCGTGCAACAGCATTGAGACATGATATTAGCATGTTTAGAGTGGTTAAAGCTTTTTCCGAGAACCCCATTAAAGTGATAGTCTCCCCTGTTATCAGCTTGAATTTGCTTTTCCTCGAACTTCTAAGAGTAGAAAATGATATGTTACTGATATCGCCGCTTTACCGTATAAATGATTGGTCGGCAGGCATGCCTTATGAACAGCTTTTTTTATGTAGCACCATTTAGTGTTATCTAGGGCAGTATGAGTAAAAACAGTAAAGTGTCAACGATTCGATTTTCTAATAGGCGATAACGCGTATTGACGTATCCATCATCTATGTTATAATGTTAAGAGTTCCGTTAACATGCTCCCGAAACACACTTCCTAGAACTGTGAGCACAGATGTTCAGTCAAATCTGGATACGGTAAACGTTTGTCAACGCCAGTGGTTGGATCCCCCCACCCCCCGGCCTTCCTAGCCAATCCATCGCATGGTAGATATGAACATGAGAATCATATACCCCATGTGACGATGCGGAACGCATGCGAACGCATATACGAAGCAATTGTTGGCACAATGCTGTTTTATGTGGGCATCTATATCAAGTTCACCCCGAAATGGTTTGCTTTCTATTACACCGCATGATTCAAATTGCACTGGACATGTCTTATATGATGTTATCAAACACTATCTGGGGAACAAAATTAACTAGAGTCGATATTTCACACAACGCAGTCGTATATATGACACTTAGTCAAGTTAGCTTTCACCTATATCCAGTTCAGGTTAAAATATCGGGTAAGCGACTCGTGTGTCAGCAATTAAGACCCGATTATGCAGTCCAAGTACATCCTGATACATAATTATGCAATTGTTCCTGACATTGATTTGGTCAGTACCGTGGCGCCTATTCCCTGCTTTTTGTAACGGAAAACATAAATTTCTATCCAAGCATGGAAGGCAGCACACGTTAAGCCCAATATTGTTTACCCGTGTTGGTACATCATGAAATTTCGAGTCATATTTCACGAGATTCTTTACCCGAAACATCTCTGAATTCCCTAGCTGTCTGTGTAAACGTCCACAGAATTGTACTAAGATCATTGTAAGTTATTTATTCTGAGAGAATGCCAATTATGCAATATGTATTATTACTCCTTTCGAATAATATGCTAAAGATATCACTTGTTTCGAGAGAAACTTTTTTCCTTCCTACAAACGTCGCTCAATGTCAGTATATGTATATATATATTATTTCCATGCATATAATATTTGACATTTCACTGTCACATAACTTATGATTCAATTATTAAAAATAGGGTTTTGAAGGTACGATTCGTAATTTATTAACCCTATCTGGGCTGGGCTTTTTGGGACCTGTCCAGGCCTTGAGCTAGGGGGCTGAAACTTATAACACTATACCCTTGGGTCAAGCTCTACCAGAAAATGTAAAAAAAATCCAAGATTGCCGCTTTGATGACGTCACAGTGACGTCATTTTCAAAAACGGCATTTTTTGTCGATTTTTCACAAAAACTGTATGAAAAATTAGCAAATATTAATGTGATATGAAATGAAATATTTTTTGCCCACTTTTCATCGCGGAAAAGCAGAAATTTTGAAGAAATATGACAAAAACATCACTTTTCTGGTACCCCACGTGGCCGCCAAAATGACCCCAATAAGATCAGCTATAAAGTCACGGAATTTCAGCTCTTCATTTTTTGCCGTTCCGGAGATAGTGCAGAAAGTTTGGAAGGGGGTTAAGCCATGATTATATGTTATTTAACCGACAACGAGGATATCGAGAACGGCTTGAAACAAATTGTATGGTGTTTTGAGAAGAACGTGTGTAAACAAAGTGTGTTGAGATGGATTCCAATTCCAACATTTGTAGCCAAACTTATCATTTCCGATGATTTATTCTCGTCTTTATCTTTCTCTCTGTATCTAGCTTAATGTGTTGTCAGTTCGATGTGATGGCTAGATCGCATATAAATGAACCATTCCCATCTATCAAGGAGGTGAGGTTATCAAAGACAAGGCCTAATTGCCCTCATTGGCAAATCTACCGAAATTCCTTTGCCAAAATTGTCTTAGCTCTCCCATTGGGGAGACTTCTCTTTAATAAATAAACTTCGTTTGTTGCTCAATATCATTATGTTATTTCTACGGCGGTCGGCTTTAAACATTATATGCATTCTAGAATCTCTCACAATAAAACGTTTTTTCTTAACTAGTTTTCGAGGATTCATCACCTTGCAACCAGTTTTGTAATGTTCGAATATAAGCCAGATGACGGAAAGACATTTTTTTATTAGCGCCAATATTTTCCCCTCAAATTGCATTTCTCACGGATGCGTTTGTCGGTGTTCTCCAAAATCCTATAACAAGCCTGATCGCACGGACATTGACGAGCGTGGGCTATACGACTGTGTACATTTTCCTTGAGATTGCAGATAATTTCTGTCACACGGCAGATTTAATATCTCAGTGCACTGATTAAACACAACATAGCAAAGCTAGTGGGAACAGACTTGTTTTTAATAATTTACCCCAGCTAACATGGCTTATGCTTTCTCCTAAAACATTCGAATTGGGAATAGTCTCTTCTATAGAAAAGCACTGAGAATGAAAAACAATTTTTTGGACCGGGATTCATTTCACATCAGTCGAGACAGAAGAGACGGAAGCCGGTTCGCGCATCCTCTAGGCCTCTGCCAAAGAAGAGAATTGTTGTTAATTTTGTTTTCTGCCTCTCTTGCGACGAGTAATCGAAGTCCAGTGGTAGGTGTTTGGAGTATGATATGTGTTCGGTTTCGCTGTGAGGTTGATTTTAACTCGGGGCCTAATATGATGTTGCCCAAAGCGATTATTTGGGTGCCTGTGCACCGCTTTCTCAAAGCAGACAAAAAGTCCAAAAGTAGGACGTCATTTGTACGAACTCAAAATCTAGGTGGGCAACACCTGTCAAGATGTTTGTTAAGATGTAGCACTTGAATTAAACTACTTCTCGTCGAAATATGGAAGTCTAGACTGCAATAGGGAATCATCGAGATATAATTACGTTAACATGGCCGCCAATGTTAATTGAAATAGTGGTCTAAGGCCTTTATATTCTCAGCCAATGGCAAATCGGTAAATTACCCCTTCTGACAAAGACAAATGTTTACCCTCGGTCGTAAAACTAAATTAGCTCTAACTAAAGTGATGAAGTCCATGACATGGAGCATACAAAGCACCGGCATCAAAGAAAAACCTATATCCGCTGAATGTATTGATCCGTTGATAATTCGACATAGAGATATATGGCTTGTGTTAAACCTTGTATCTTCGACATGTCTTGCTGAAGGCAACAGAACGCTGATTGGTGTGTGTGTTTTTTTTTAGTTGTTCATCTGGCGTCTCATTCCATATATCCAAAATGCACACATGTAGACACGAAACAATCGGTATCGTTTTTTTGTAAGACATAACACACTGGTCAGAAATAGCACAGGTTATTCGTCACTCCTCAGAAAGTGTCCAGTGCTCAGTAAATGAGCCTTTGGTGTGGTTTTCTAGTTGGAGACCATGGAATGATGATGGTATGAGTCTGATATTATTGTCTGCATGAGGACAAATGAATCATATTATTTGACTGACAGTCCAGCGAGCGAACCAGAGTGGAGAGTCGTATTTAGTGACTAGGGCGACAGTGACAGGTACTGACGTCCCAGGATTGAAATGCAGCTGTCATGGCGTGATTAAGGCGACATTGGTACGTATTGTCGCCACATTCTGGATTGAGATACAGCTGTCATATCGTGACTAAGGCGACACTGGCAGACATTGTCGTCCCAGCGTTGAGATGCAGCTGGCATGTCACGAATAAGGCGACACTGGTAGATGTTGTCGTCACACTCTGGGTTGAGGTGCAGCTGTCATGTCGTGACTAAGGCGACACTGGCAGATATTGTCATCCTAGCGTTGAGATGCAGCTGTCATATCTTGACTATGGGGACAGTGGCAGGGATTGTCGTATCAGGCTTGAGATACAGTTATCATGTCATGCACCTTCCGACGAAACCGCGCCAGTGTGCACTAAGGGGTACTAATACACCACCCCCCGCCCCCCCGTTGTTTCTAATACGGTGATAAACAGGGTATACCATTTCGTTTGCAAATTCTGTCAGAATCTTGACCGGTTTCGCCGCTCTTCGTCTTTCATGAATCTTTGAGGGTTTTGGTGCCTTAACAAAATAGCAAACCGGCAATAACAGCCCCAGTCTATCTCTCACATTAATAGTAGATGTCCGGGGCCCAGTGCAAGTGTGCAGAATGATTTAGGTGATTTTGTTTTGTTTTATAAATCGAGTAATATCCCATCAACACGCAAACCATGAGGGAAAATAGATCATCGGCTTCCTACATGTATATATATATATATATTGTGGTCATATCTTGGTCCAATTTGGTCATGGCATCGACCGAACTGATAAAGGAAATCTTCTTACAACTCATTATGACATGTTATTAGCATGCTTAGAGCGGTTTAAGCTTTTTCCGAGAATCCTAGTAAAATGATAGTCTCTTATCAGCGTGAATTTGCTTTTCCGCAAGCATCTTAGAGTAGAAATTGATATGTTACTGATATCGGCACTTAACATTATAAATGATTGATCGCCAGGCATGCATTATGCACAGTTGATGATGTAACACCATTCAGTGTGACGTAGGACACCGTGAGTCAAGTTCTCATAGTAAAGTACACCCTGTCTGTTACTAGACTTTTTAGCGCGTATTGACCTATCCATCATATATGTTATAGCATTAAGCCTTCCGATAACATGCTCAGGAACAACAAACAGATGTTCAGTCAAATCAGGATTCGGTAAAATTTTCCGACGATAGTCTGTACCACCAAAGCCCCGCACCTCCCTCCAGCATACCTAGTAAATTCATCGCCTGGATGATGTCATCCTGAGAATGATGTAGGCCAAGCGCACACTGGTGAACGCGATACCTGTATCTTGAAAAAAAACTTGAACATGACCCGATTAATGACACAATGCTGCATTACGTAGGTCCTTATATCAAGTTCACCCCGAAATGACCATGTTTGCTTTCAATTACGCCACAAAATTCAAAATGCTCTGGACATGTCGTCTATGATGTAACAGACACTATCCGAGGAACAAAGGGAACTAACTCCCGATATTCGCACAACTTCAATTTTATATGTGACACTTTGTCAATTTCGCTTTGACCAACTTCCAGTTCATGTTAAAATTTGGCGTTGAATAGCTTATCTCTCAGCATTTAATACCCGATTAAGCAATCCAAACATATTCTGATACATTATTACCCACTTGTTGTTGCGAATATTTGTTTGGTCATACCATCTTTTCCCTGCCTTTTCAGGTTGATGTGAGTTTGATGTGTTGGCTGGATCGGCAATAGACGAACTAATTTTTATTTCATTTTGCTGTCACGAAAATATCAAATTTCTATATAAACATGAAATGTAATACATTTCAAATCCAATATCCCATTGTTTAGCCGTGTTGGTGCATCATGGTGTTTTCGGGTCATATTTCACAAGATTTTTTCTTCTCCAGAAAACATCTCTTCCTGAATTTCCTAGACGTCTGTTTAAACAAACATAGGTTTGTGCTATGCTCATTTTGTGTTCTTGAGTGAGGACATGCAAATATATAGAATCTTTTGGAAAGAATGCCAAGTAAACAATAGGTATCATCTTCATTTCATCAAGCTAATTTTTACGTTCCCACTTCGAACTTCCCTTGATATATCTGCCCCCCTTCAATGTTAAAGAACTCATAAATGGACACGAGACGTCTCCACCTCGAAACCTTTTCAATTCTGAATGTGCCACAGAAGAGCGTTATTGATTGGCTGACCTATATATTGGGCCAACACAATGACCATATTAGGAGAAATGACGCCGCTACTTGAGGATGATGTCCCTCCACACACTTATCGGTGTGTAGGTTCTGATTGGTTCGTCGATCGTTCGTAGGTGAAATTTACACCACGGATTTTAAACATTGAAGGTGGTCAGATAAACCAAGCAGGTTCGAAGTGGGAACGTAGAAATTGGCTTGATAAAATGAAGGTGATATGTATTGATACTTCTAATTCCGACATTCCAACAACACTTTGTTCTCAATGCTCTATACTGGCGCGTTATCTAGCTTGATATGGTGTCTGCTCGATATGATGGCTGCATCGAATACAGCTGATCTCGTTCCGTCCATCATACAAACGATGTTATTTGAAGTCAAACCCTGATTGGCTTCCTTTAGTATTTGCCATGAATCAACATTGTCACTTCGAAAAATATGCTACGGATATCACTTGTGTCGTGGAAGGCTTGATTTCCTTCATACGGACGTCGGTTCAGGTCTTAATTCGAGGTACGATTCGTAATTTGTTAAGCTCATTCTCATGAGTATATATTATTTAGCCAGCAACGAGGATATCGAGAACGACTGGATAAAGTAACGAATTAACAAATTGTATGGTGTTTTGAGAAGAGCGCCTGCAAACAATCTGTGTTGAGATGCGTTCCAATTCCAAAATTTCGTAACAAACATATCATTTCAGAGGATTTATTTCGCCTTTATTACCCCTCGGGCAAATTTTGCCCGAAGGGTATTGTCGTCGTCAGCGTCGTCTGTCCGTCTGTCCGTCTGTCTGTCTGTCCATCTTTCTTGTGAACACGATATCTCAAGAAAAATTATAGCCAGGCATTGTAAATTCATACCACAAATGTATCGGGTGAAGGATCAGAAGCCTATTGAAAAGGACTGACCTTGACCTATTTTATCAAGGTCAAATTATAGTATTTGTAATATTTTTTTAAGGATTGAAGCTAGGATCTCCAAATTCATATTACTTATGCAACTGGTGATTGACTAGAAGCCTACCCCAGTTGACTGACCTTGACCTATTTTTTATAGGTCATATACTGTTTATTAAAATATAAAATGAAGAAGTAAAGCTAGGCTTTCCAAATTAATACTATGTATACATCTGGCGAAGGTCCAAAGGTGTACTGAAGATGGCTGACCTTGACCTATTTTATCAAGGTCAAATTACAGTATTTGCTATATTTTTTGAAGGATTGAAGCTAGGGTCTCCAAATTCATATTACTTATGCAACTGGTGATTGACTAGAAGCCTATCCCAGTTGACTGACCTTGACCTATTTTTTCAAGGTCATATTGTGTTTATTATGGCGTAACATGAAGAAATATATCTAGGCTTTCCAAATTGATACTATGTATACATCTGGCAAAGGTCCAGAGGTGTACTGAAGATGACTGACCTTGACCTAGTTTATCATATCATAGTCATATCACGACGTTGGGTCCTATTCCTTTTCACACCCGGGAACCCCACGGGTGCCTCAGTTATTCGCCTCTTACGACAAGCTCTCTGAGGAGCTGAGGCATATTCTTACCATGACCTGCGGTGTGCACAACGACATCCCAGGTCCATCCCCGGAAGCCCCACGGGGCTACAATGCATGATTGCTGGGTGTAAACAATAACTGATAGCCGAGGGGTATTGAAGCCCAATGGGCTATTTTCTTTCTCCCTGTCTCTAGCTTAATATGTTATCAGTTCGATGTGATGGCTGGATCGGCAAGAGACGAGCTAATCCCGTCCATCACGGAGGCGATGTTATCAAAGACAAAATCTAATTGGCTTCATTTCGCTATTCTACCGAAATGTCTTTGCCAAAAGTGTCTTCGCTCTTCCGTGGGAGAGACATCGCTTTAATAAATAACCTTGGTGGTTTCTGTGCAATATCAGTATGCTGTTTCCTTCCATTTACTGTTTCATAGTTCACTGTCTCAATAACTTCTGTCACAATGAGTAAAGTATGTAAAGCAAGATGCTTATCGACTGAATTTACGTAGAAGGTGTTTTCGTCAAGAAGCAATGTGATTGCACGCATGGTTTCCAGTAAATCGTTTATCTATGTTGGTCGGGTTTAAACTTATGAATTTTAGAGTCTCCCATTAAAAGTCTTTAACTGGCTTTCTAATGTTCACCATCTTGAAACCAGTATTGCACTCTTCAAATATATTCCAGGTGACCGAAGAGTCAATTTCCTATCAGTACCAATATTTTTCCCTCAAAATGAATTTCTTCTAGATGTGTTTGCCAGTTTTCTCTCAAATCCTATAACAAGCCAATGCTGACAAATTCTGCCTGATCGCACTGCCATTGATTGACGTCGGTTACACGACTGTGTGCACTTTTG
The DNA here is from genome assembly GCA_036873755.1 of Hanleya hanleyi. NCBI lineage: Eukaryota > Metazoa > Mollusca > Polyplacophora > Lepidopleurida > Hanleyidae > Hanleya > Hanleya hanleyi. Next base: position 4,451 of record JAVTVY010011817.1, on the reverse strand, counting down.
TTGAGATTTAAGATGACGAAATATCTCAATATCTCTGATATTCTCTGTCGCACGGTAGATTTAAAGACTGTGTACACTGATTAAAGCTACATAAGGATGGTGAAAAAAGATACCGTCGTTATGATAAGAACTCTGATGACCCCACAGGAAAATGTACCTGCATATTCATAAAAACATTACAAACTGGAGCGATATGCAAGAGGTTCGAAAAATAGGCGAAGTCTGGCGACTAAAAAGCAACCATATGACTCTAAAGGAAAGCTTCCCGCGTCACCTCAAACTCCGACCCGAGAATACGGTGGATTCTAGGACGTAGCCTTTGTATTTCATCTGCGTTTTCTGGTAGCTGTTCATTTGGAGAATATGAAGTATCCGCACGGCCCCTAGTACCGTCTTCAGTGAAATTAGATACGCTAGCTCGGGAGCTGTGATGATAGAGCAGCTTAAACATATAACTCCTCTGATGTTAATGGATAGGCATCGAGTACGTCTGATGGAGTAAACGCCTCAACATGGCAAAGAACCAAAACTGGTCCCTGTGATGATTTGTATCCCAGCCACGCCTTTACTGCGCTGTTCATGTGGACACCTTGAATGGCATGATCACGTGACGGCGTCAACGCTATTTTATACATATATTTGAGAGCGATGATGTAATAGCCCTGTCAAGTCATCGGATGGAAAATGATGAACTATGCGACCGTTAGGTAGAAGAAAAGGCCCAAGCGATGAAGTATTAATAGAATGCAAGTTCTTAATCAGAACTCATATTTGTGAGGCCCAACGCCGATCAATAGCTTCATCCTCCACCATGCTTACCAGTCACAAAACTACTGTCACAATGATTTGTACAGAGGGCAGGCGACGGGGACGAGACGTCCTCCAGCAGAATCTCGCCATGTACAGACAACATGTATGTGAAACATAACAAGGGTGGAGGGACAAGATGCCGTCGTACTGACATGAAGTCATATGACCCCGTATTTCATTATACTGACTGCATTTCTGAAAACATCGCGAGAACCAAAACTGGTCATATGATGATTTGCAGCGTATTGTCCTTGCTATAGTATTGAATGCGTAGTTTTCTGTTCATCGATGTGCCTGGTAGTCCGTAATTTCGGTGGATAAACCATATACTTGGTCATGGACAACATGAACATGTAAATAAATGTACGCTACGGATCGCTGTCCGTCTTTTAATATGGATGAACCATTGCGAACAAGCTCTGTTAGCATTCTTATTGTGGACAACAGCACATAGGGGATCGCGTCAATCGCCTACAGTCTAACCACCTACAGTCGCACGGCAACATTTGTAAGCTCGTGTCACATTGGCGGGTCGTTTCCTTGCTTCGGAAGCACGTATCCTTTGATAGTATACAGTACGTGGGAGAATTTCCATGTGGATTTATATGGACTCTGTGTATCACACGTAGGCCTAGTTATGGATGAAACGCACGAAGACGAGACTCTTACGAGGTGAATAATCTGACGAATAAATTAGAGTATTATTCACAAAAATTGAATATGCGTACGTCTGTATATTAATTTTGATTATATCGAATAGAAGAACCATACGATCTGAGAAATTTACACGAATGTTGGAGCTACAACATATCAACGTTTATAACGTAACAGGTACACGACACACGACTCGGTATATCTAACGTACACCGGTGAAAAAGGAGAGATAGTTGGTTATACGTTTTCCCCCAAAACACACTCATTGGGATTATAGTCTCTTCTATGGAAAAGCACTGAGAATCAATAAAAAGTTCTTAAGACTGGGATTCATTTGACGTCAGAAAAACAGAAAGAACGGAAGCCGGTTCGTGCCATATTGTCATTCCGTCGTAGAGCCACTGAAAAATATAAATTCCCATCCATCGCTCAAACGCAATATGTTTGATGTTCGACTGACATTCTGGTTGGATTTAGCCGGAGTGCATGATGAATCTAGTAGTACTGGGGGCAATCCTATCCAGAAACACATGAAGCAGATTGTGTAAATGGATAGCCAGAGATATACAACAATCTGCGTCTTCAGGAAATATAATACCATCAAAAATCATTAAAGTATGTCAAGATATAGCGTATTTTCGGTTGTATCGTCCAGTGAACATAATCGAAACCGAATCAAGATCGGCTTTTCTTAGATAACTACTTAGATAAAGGACTGGACATCATTAATTTACCTCGAATCCTGAATGATCCAGAGGTACGCAACGCTGTACCAAACTATTTTAAGTTCACAGAATCTCCTTGCATTTCATATAAGTACACTAAATCTATAGCCACCAAAATATTCAATTACTCCAATGCTGTCCAGGAGTTTGACTGGAACTTATACACGTCAGGAGGCTATAGTTGTGATTGTGAATCGTCGAACTTTATCTATACACCATGCAAACATATTGTGACTGGTGACCTTGATGTGGTGAGTGATAAGGATCTGAAATTACTCCTGATGAAGGGACTAAATATAGAGAGCCAAGAAGTATAAATCTGAAGGCCGACCAGAAGATAGTCCTGTCTGCATTGGAACCAGTACGTTATTGATTGGTCTAAGCGAGAAAAAGTTGAACCTACAGTACTCGCTGATTGGCTGGACCTCACCAAGAGCAAGGTCGTTGAAACAATCCGCCATATTGACAGAAGTACTCTTCCCCAAGCAAAACAAGTTCTGAGAAACCTCAATTCGCATATGTAAATATTACTGTTACCAGGTGCTGGTTAAAGAATTGAGTGTAGACATATCTTCATCAAATACGTCTACTTACTCCCAAACTGCATTTACTCTGGAAGATTTATTTAACAATCACAAAAAGTTTCTCAGGGAAAGAGGTATTTGTCTTCCAACGACATAACAAAAATATACTGGACTCCCAAAATGCATAAATCACCATACAAAGCTAGATTCATAGCTGGTTCTAGAAGCTGCACCACCAAGCTTCTTTCAACCCTATTGACGAGGGCTCTTCAGGAGGTAAAAGCATTTTGGGAAAGGTATTACGCCACTATTTCTAAGAACTCTGGCGTTGAATGTATGTGGATATTGAAAAACTCAAAATGTCTTACGGAAGAGCTTGATGCTAAAGGTCACATACCGTACAGACATATATCCACATGGGATTTCTCGACTCTCTATACTACAATCCCTCATCAGGACCGTATTGACCGTCTAAGTTCATTAATAGTATCTGTGTTCAAGAAAACTGATCGTAGATATATTAATGTCGGAAGCCATAAAGCATTCTTTAGCTCGGCTACATACAAGAGATATCATTCATGGCATGTTTCTTTGTTTATAGAGTTGCTTGAATTTCTCATTAAAAATATCTATGTGAAATTTGGCAACACAATATATCAGCAGCATATAGGTATTCCAATGGGTACTAATTGTGCACCCCTGTTGGCTGACCTATATCTGTTCTCTTATGAATATGACTATATGCAGGCACTTTCAAAAATCGATCCATTCAAAGCCTGTTCCTTCTCATTCACCAAACGTTATATAGACGATCTTCTCGTTGTGGATAATCGCTATATAAATGACGCAGTGAAGGATATATATCCACCTTCACTGGATTTGAAGGAAACTGCAGATAGCCCTACAGGCACATCTTATTTAGATCTCTATCTCTATAAAAATGAAGCGGGCATTCTCTCTCGTCGACTTTATGACAAGAGATGATTACAATTTCGACATCGTAAACTATCCCTTTCTGGATAGTAATATTCCAGTGGGACCTGCATATGGCGTATACATATCTCGCTTAGTAGCATTTGCTAGATCCTGTGTTAAATGTGACGATTTTAATCAACGTCACAAAACACTGTTACAGAAACTTATAAAACAGGGCTATTCCACCAAACGCCTCCACTCAAAAGTTTCTCAAATTTGGCGATACATATCGCATGCTGATAGCAAAATACGAACGTAGCGTGCAAGATCTATGGCGCTACGTTTCGTAACATGTGTCTAATTCCACTTAACCCGGGGCTAGGGGCCGTATGAGCCCATGTACTTTAAGATCCTCATGGTACTCGTATGAACAGTCACAATCAAAGCGTGACTGAGGTACATCATTTTTAGATGACGACTCTATAACGAATATTATGGATTAAGAATACTGATCAGCGATACTGATTTGATATTTTGGAACATCATGATGTCTTGCCGGCATCATTGAAAACTGTTGACCGCTTCTCTCTTGCAGGAAACAAGCCTATGTTTATGTATACTATGATTGTCTTTTTGAATTTGATGCGGATTTGATGTGGAAAATGGAATAGGTCTTTGGATTATGGACGCGGATATTCTCTAATGGACGACGGCTGGATTATGAATGACGGGCTAGACGCTTGTAATCTCAATACATTTTGCGTGTCAAATCGTTATATAGAGTAGAATATACCAAAAATCAATCGGTCTATCGTTTATTCGG
>JAVTVY010011816.1:0-51442 GCA_036873755.1 Hanleya hanleyi | reverse complement strand
AGGAGGAGGAGGACGCTAACATGGAACATACGAAAAAAATGATGCTGGTCGAACCGCGATTGTTACAGAGTTTACAATCGCCCTATCCCGTGCCGGCCACCGTGCAACAACTCCAATCTCTGGATGAAGAAATGAATAGTATACTGCAACAACGTGGCCTCTCCGATCACGAGAAAATTCAACGCTACCATCATACACTGAACCGGTACCAGACGTTTATGGATCAATATAGAGGCGTAGCAAGTAGTACTAGTACTACGTCACCACCACCACTACCCACACCACTACCCACACCACTACCCACAACTACAACAGGGGCTGCTCCATCACCTCAGCTGGAAGAAGAAGTGTTGAACAGTGTGCCTAAAGCCTACAAGACGCGGGCCCGTTTATTATTGGACCGGGTGAAACAGCATGCCGATATGGGTTGGAATGCGGAAGGAAAGCTACTGATTCGAAACAAAGTGGTACCGGGGTCTCATATCACCGATTTGATCAACGATATGGTACGGGCACGCAAACATTCCAATCCCCCGGGCTGGAAAGTGTTTGCTGAAGGCTTAAAAGATACGCACATCCCACAAGAATTGGTAGGCAATCCTAACCGTTGGGCCTTTATGGAGCAATCGACGAACACCCCACCCTCAGCACCACCATCACCACCACCACGACCAACACCCTCTTGGGAGCTGATGTCACCACCCAAAACACCAGCACGACGCTTTGGACGTTTGAAATCACTGCCACAACGCCGAGTGGGGACCCCCATCCCCAAGACCAGTCACTGGGAACCCTACTAATAATACTATAAAAAACCGGTGCAGAAGCCACAACCCCATCAGTTGTCATCATGTTTTACCTGACGTTGCCCAGTAATAGCTCACTCGACGTGTTTCCTGACAACACCTTGACCAAGTATGTCACGCAATTACCTCAACCGTTACATTTATCGGGACGCTGGGAATGTGGACTGGTGGAGATTCAATACCCTTACTCATGGTACAACATACAACACGGAGAAATATGGTACGAAGTGGTGTACGAAGAAAAAATCTACAGACTAACGCTCCCCGCAGGCCAATACGATACACCGCAGAAGTTCGTAGCGGCTCTGAATGCCTTGATGACGTACAAGGCTCTACTGACGTTCACGAATGATGCATCAATCCTGTTATCCAACCGCTTGAAGAGAAACCTGTGCTTCGAGGTCAACGAACACAACGAAAAGAGCTTTATCCGGCTGACCCCGCTCGTGAACGTGAAACTCAGTTCTAGACTACAGGAAATATTACGGCTGTCTCACCACGTGGTCATGAAGGGTCCCTACAATGAGTACGGTTCCCATTTGATGGATATGAAAGAAGGCCTGTACGCACTGTACGTCTACTCGGATGCCGTGGACAGCCATATTGTGGGTGATATGAACACACCTCTGTTACGAGTGGTGCCCGTTAGCAAGACGTATGGCGAACAAGCCACCCACAGTTTCAACCCTATCATGTTCCTGCCCGTACGCCATACCGATATCGACACGATCACGGTGGATATAAGAGATGACACGGGACGGCCGATCCCATTCGAGCGAGGAAAAGTGGTGCTGACACTTGCTTTCCGACAAATCCGTTCTCCTCACTTCGTATAATAATGTACGTGCCTTACGAGTGCCATACGCCCAGCTATGCCGACTACTACAAAAAACAAACGGGAGGCGGCATGTCCATGTTTAGTGGGGCACGCACGCAACGTGGACATGGATTGGGAAACATACTGGGGAGTATCGTCAAAACATTCCTGCCCATGGTGACACGGGGTGTGAAAACGGTAGGGAAACAAGCGGTACAAAGTGGATTGCGCATGGCCGAGGATGTGATGGAAGGCGCAGCACCCCGACAAGCCTTCAAACGCCGGGCTCAAGAAGCCGGGGGTGTGTTGCTGGCCAAAGCCCTTAAAAGACAAAGACTGACACCGCGAAGAGTCAGTCGACGGCCCACCCACCGACGACGACGCACACCCCAGAGAAGGACTACTACACCCCAGAAGAAGAAGAAGAAGAAGAGACGTAATAGTAGTAGTAGTAGGAGAGACATCTTCGCATAATGGCCTTCATTCACTCCGAGTCATGTCCGTCTACCAACAGTGAATTGGATTTGTGGACTATTCCACCCACTCAAACCAGTGTAGCCGAAGGACGTTGGGTAGAACATCGACCCGTGGCTAGCCTGACGGGCGTGGGACCCATAGAATTTTCCATTCAAAACAATGATACGGCCTACCTGGATTTAGCCAACTCCTACTTGTACGTCAAAGCTAAAATAACGAACCAGGATGGGACGAACCTAGCGGTCGAAACAAATGTAAGCCCGGTCAATCTTTGGCTGCACTCCCTGTTCCAACAGGTGGATATCAGTCTGAACGATAGACTCATCAGTACGTCCACCAATACCTATCCGTATCGAGCCTACCTGGAGACGCTGTTGTCGTACGGCAGTGATGCCAAACTATCACACTTACAAGCTGAACTGTACCACAGGGATACACCCGGCTACCACAACTATCTACTCCCTGGCAATACTGGGTACACCAGACGCAAAAAATTAGCAAGCGAAAGCAAGTCCATCGATATGATGGGAAGACTGCACGCCGATGTGTTCATGCAAGATCGCTACATGATGAACGGTGTAACCATCAAGATCAAGTTGATCCGTGCCTCACCTTTGTTTGCCTTAATGGGCGGTGGGGCGGACGCTCTCAACTGCAAGATCATCATTGAAGATGCAGTCCTGTTTGTCCGTACGGTAGATTTGCAACAGGGGGTGTTGCTGAGTCACATGCAAGCCTTAGCGAAAAAACCAGCCCTGTACCCCATCCGACGCGTACAGACCAAGGTGTTCTCGGTACCCGCAGGGACGATGATGGCCAACAGAGAGAATTTATTTCTAGGAGATCTGCCTAAACGGCTTACCGTGGGGTGTGTGACCAACACCGCATTCAATGGAGCTTTGGCTGAGAATCCGTTCAAATTTGATCATTTCAACATCAACTTTGTGGCACTGCACGTGGCCGGCCATCAAATTCCAGCCCGACCCTTACAACCAGACTTTACTAACGGAAACTATGTGCGGTCCTACCTGAACCTGTTTATAGCCACAGGACAAAACAACCAGGACGAAGGCAATACCATCACTCGAAAAGACTTTACCCGTGGGTACACATTGTTCGCCTTTGACCTCACCCCTACCTTGGAACACGATCATCAACTGGCTTTACTGAAGAAAGGAAACCTACGGTTGGAACTGCGTTTCTCCGTGGCTCTACCCAGCACCATCAACGTGATTTGCTACGCCGAGTTTGACAACGTCATCAGCGTGGATGCGCAAAGAAACGTGCTGTGTGACTTCGCCAACTAAAACCATGGATACAGAACAGCTGATGCGCATACTCCAGCGAGATCCCAAGATCCCCTTTCGAGGTGTATTTCCACGCAATGTGTTTCCCATCCACTCCACCACCCCTGCAGCCTACATCCTAAATACAGACCCGAAGAGTCGACCCGGTGAACATTGGATAGCGGTATACGTGGACACCCAAGGCCAAGGCGAATACTTTGATTCCTACGGACTTGCACCTCTCCATGCCGATTTAGTGAAATTCATGGACGTCTCCACGACAGAGTGGCGTTGGAATACGCAAAGATTACAAGGCCCCTTGAGTAGTGTGTGCGGACAGTACTGTGTGTTTTATCTCACTCACCGGAGTAGAGGACATTCACTGTCCACCATTGTACATATGTTTGATGATTATTGTCAAGCCGAAGACCGTGATGTCCTGGTCTATGACTGGACAGCCTCTCGGTTTAATGTGCATGCGCCATTTCTCTGGTTCACTTAAAAACATGCGCAGACCCCCTATTATTATTATGACATTATATTGTTATGACGTTCTGCGACGTGAATCATTGTTGAATAAAAGAGTTGAAAAAACACAAAAAAATGATTTTGACTCTCTCTCTTTATTTAAGTCAACAAGAAGGCTATATACAAATAGAATACAGGTGGTATGTACACATAGAATAGTAGTAGTAGTAGTGATTAAAAAAAGTTCTGCCAGGAGTAGGATTTGAACCTACGCAGGGTATCACCCCACCAGTACTTAGAACTGGCGCCTTAGACCACTCGGCCATCCTGACTTTTACAGTTTTTATAACTCGTGACTCCACAGTTAATGTTCCATATTTTTTTACAAGTCCAAGTAGGTAGTGCTGACACCGTCGGCCAATACTTTTCGTTTGGGATAAAAGAAAGTAAAGGCGTCTCGTTGCTGGATATAGGTGCGCATCTGATGGTCCACCACACGGAATCCTCGATTCGTGCCACTCGCACTGGCCTGACTTTGCAACACGTCCAGGTAAAGAGCTTTGTCGATGTTGGGATCGCGCCGGTTCACTCCTTTGCAGCTAAACTTATTTTCGTCTCCCCCGTAACAGTAATACGTCTTGGAGGAGAGCGCAATCATAGCATCCCCACTCCACTCCAGCTTGAAGAGCCCGGGCGTGCGCTTATCATACTGATAATGGTCACGTCGCGGTAACCACTGGTCCCGTTCCATCTCATACTGGTCCCGTAACTCGGGTTTCACCAGGGACTCCCAATCCGCATTAGAGACGCCCATGTAGGCTGAGTCCGTGTCCATCTCTATGAGTTGCCAGTCTGATGCATTAAAATAGACACCCATAAAGTCATATAGAAACTGCAGCATGCGCAGCTTGGCCACCTGGTATACCATACACCCAATCTGCAGGGGTAAGTTGTAACGGATAGTCTTCTTGGCTAAAGTGATTTCATACGTGTCGTCATCGATGACCTCCACCGACCGAAAGAGAGGAGAATTGACCTTTTTGCGGGCTTGAGTAGTATTACAAATGTTCACGTTCACGTGCTTGTCCTGGTTGGTTACCGTTTTGCCATAATAGCCGTTACCCGTGAGCTTCCAACTTTCACCGATGATGGCCTTACTGGGGTCTTGGTCGCCTTGACGACGGGCAGACGTCACAATGTCGGCATTCGCCGCAAAACAGGCGTGAGGTACGTACTGTATGACTTGGTGTATTTTCGTAATCTCCAGACCGTGCCGCATATACCACTGCAGCAGCGGAGTGCCCAACAACATCTTCTCTCCCCACATACTGCCAATGAGCATGCGTCTAGGTTGGGGTAAACACTCGTGTTGATCTGCGTAGGCTCCCATGGTGTCGCCAATATCATCTCGACCCACCAGCGTGTTCTTAAAGATGGGTGGGCACTGGGCAAAGACAGGTTTGAGAGTGTCGGGAACATGCAAATCACATTCGACAAAGCCGTACAGGTCCCCCGAACGAATGGCGTCGAACATCTGGGGTAGACTCAGCAGTCGACGACGACTCAACGGATACTCGCGCTCTTTGAGGAAACGCCGTAAATGAGGTAGGGCCTCACACAGGGTGTGAAATTGACACTCCCACATCTCAATGAGATGGTAACCTCTCTCTTTCACATAATCCGCGTTCTCCACCACTTCTTTCCGTAATTCCTCACCTGTTTTCCCACGTCGGCCGTTGAAACACCCAGCACTAAAATGGCATTCGTGACCGTGCCAATAGCAACCGTAAAATTGGAATACAGTGGGTGTGTTACCCACCAGGGCAAACCCATCGACGGGAAGGCGACGATCGCCTATGCGCTTCTCTGTGGCGTTGGTCTGGTGTCGTATAGTAATTCCCCGTCGATAGGCTTCCCAATCTATCCACTGGTCGGCGAGATGTTTGGAAGAAGCGCGTTGGGGCGTAAAATGCCGCCCTTCGGCCAACCAACGTGTGTAATGCCCACTGGGCATAGGTTGGCGAGTGACCACAAGTACAACGCATTGGCATCGAAACCGATAATCTTTGCACAAGATTTTCCACCCGGCAGAGTAGTCACGTCCTTCTCGTGATAACGGTGGAATATAAGACTGGGACCACCCACAATGTTCGCCTTTAAACACTCATGCATGTCCGCATCTTTCTGCTGTATCAACGAAAAGTACGTCGGACACGCTTGAAAAAGATGGCGAAGCGCCACACCCGGTAAACTTAAACACTCCTTGAAGATGTCCACATGCATTTCACGACGAAACAGTTGAACCATTTTCTCAGCCGCTTCCAGGAAAGGAACCACATCCAGGTTATTATACCATATGAGGAAATCTCGCATCGTCTCCATGTGTTGGTCGTTCCATACCTGCTCTAGTTCACGGTACGCGGCTTCCGGACATTCCACTTGCTTCAAATCGTTAAAGAAGGCCTCCCGCGGTGGCAACTGTGTTTCCGCCAAACGGTCGAGCGTCGATATATACGTGTAAGGGAACAGACCTTTCGTTTGTGCACAGTCATACGCCTTCACCCACTGATCATAACTATAATTAGGCGCTAGGTAGTTGCGTACATCCAGGAAACGGAGTGATGTGGTAGTCAGGGCCATATGATTATTGATCTTCTTGATGACCGACTTGAGGGTATTCGCCTGGGCCAAATAAGGGTACAAAAACTCCTTCACCATGTTCAAATCATAGCGCCCCGAGTTGAACCCCAGCACCGGTAACTGACCTAGGTATTGTAAAAAACGCGCTTTCAATTTCTCCGCATACGGTTTGGGTAAAGGCACATCATCGTGCGACTGCATGGGCTCCGACTCCGACACCGACTCCGACTCCGACTCTTCATCATCACTAAACGCTACACCCGGTATAGGAATGCGATCGTCCAGTTGATCCAGTATGTCCTGGAACTTGCACACCAACAATTCCGTACTAGCCGCACTGACTTCCTCTAAATACTCCATCATGCGGGAGATTAACTCATGGGCATCCCCGGTAGACACGAAACAGACCGGTGCAGCGTCATAGCCAGGTACGTTGCTGGAAATGCTCACACTGAGGGGAATATGGCGCTGCGTCCACTGTGTTTTGGCAGAAAACAAGTCCATGGGCTCCAATAAGGCCTCAAAATCATAACACGCCCGATAAGGAAAATAACGGTCCGCCTCAGGTATGATGAGACCCTCATCGGCCAGTTCCTCGAAAATAGTAGGCGTATTATGATACACACCACCAGGATAGACGCGCTTCACAGCGTTCGTACAAATCTTCTCGTGTCGATGTAAGTGGCCGGTATGGTGAAACACCCGATGGCATTGTGCGCAACTGTAAGACTCAGCGTACTGGCTCATATTGTATATCAACGAAAAATGACTCACGCCATTGTAGTCAAACACATTCACTTTCATGGTAGAAGCGTACCGTTCTGTGGAACGACGAACCAATTCAGCCACCAATGTATCGTCGTCCTCCTGTTGTAATCGGTATACAAAGATATTGATGTTGAACAGGGTTTCCACGTCATCCAAATTCTTGAAAGGAACGCCACGGAAGTGCCGCTGATCCATGTCTTGCTGCTGTAAATACTGCTCCCAATAGTCATTGGCCACTCTGTCACAACTCCGAGGGTCACACCCGTCCACATGTACGGCCAAACACCGAAACAAACATTTCCGGTCTTTGTAGGGCCCATGCCTCCCGCTGGTTAATGCATACAGACCGCGTCGACGAAGCAGCCAAGGAGGGAGTAGTACAGGAGCACCGATAGGATGATGTCTCATTTTCGTGACAAAAAATGTGACGTTAGTCACCCTTTCCACAAGCCATTCGGTATTGGGACGTTGCAACTGGGCCCATTGCAACGGATCCAACGTAGTCAATTGTTCAAGCAGTGGCTGCAGGGAAATCTCTTCCGTTATGGTAAACGGCTTGTCAAACACATACGTATTATTACTCGGGTAATAATACCGCAGCTGGTCCGTGTTCTTCTGCCGTAAAATATACCCAAATGTCATATTCAACTTGAACGCTGTCACCTGGTCTCTAAATATACTCTCAGCGTAAGTAGACAAATAGGTGAAGTCTTCCAGTCGAAAGTTATACAAATCCAATAGACGACGGTCACGGTGAAAACAATGGCGTATGGTAGGCCAGTGTCGTTGATAAAGCTCCCTCACACGCTCGTCTTCAGGCAAAACTTCTACCGGAGGGACTGCTGGGTCAAAGGGAAAATCTTCTCCACGTGTCATGCTTCCAAACACACGGGTCAGGCTGGATAGAGATGAGACAGGAACAGGCCGACAGGTTACAAGTCAGGCAGACTGGAACTGGTCAGGATGGCTGGAACGGGTCAGGCAGGCAGGCAGACAGGCAAGCAGGCAGGCAGGCAAATCAGGTCAGTTAAACAATTCCCAAAGTCATCCAATAATTATAACCCATTCACTAAAAATCACCTACTTTTATATGTTTTTCAACCCATTCCCGAACATTCACGAACACACTCCGACATCTTGCTTTACAACAGCGCCCACAACCACCATTTTCCTTTACAACAGGGACGACAACCGCCATCTTGCTTTACAACAGCACCGACAACCGACATCTTGCTTTCCACCATGCCCAAACAGACCCGAACACACACGAACACACACGAACAGCGCCGAAACACACCGAACACGCCCGAACACGCACGAACCACGCCGCCATCTTGCTTTACAACAGGGACGACACAACACCCTCTTGCTTTACAACACGGACGACAACCCGAACAGTCCCGAACATTCCCGAACCACACCGCCATCTTGCTTTACAACATGGCCGACCCAACTGTGACGTCACAGAGGTCATATGCAAATTTCTGAGGTCAAAGAGCGTTTAGTGGGCCTTTACCCACTACTACTGTATTTACCATGCAATTATATCGAGACATTTTAGGATGACATGCAAAATCAAAACACGAACTCGGGAACGGGAAACACAAATCCACATCCCAACACGGTGTTAGATATTTCTGATTAATTTTCAATCAATCACAAATCATCAAGTGCAGTTGTCAGTACGCACGTACTAGCCTGTTTTCATCCAAGAGGCAACTCATATTTCAGCTATGTTTCAAGAGAACAAGGAAGGCATCGATTCACTTCAGCTGGCATTAATGAATTCATATCCATCTTCAGACAAAATCAACTGCGCGTCAACTGGTTATACATTACAACACATATAAGGGAAGTGGGAAGAGGTGCCGACATACTGACAGAGCCACATGACTTCTTCCGGTTAACGTATTCTAAAGCACATACCAAGAATCTAACGATTTGTGATACGTATTGTATCTCAGGTACGCTTTTTTTTGTACCTGTTCATGTGGCAACTCGGATGATATAACCACACGACCCCTAGTACCGGCATAAGCGGTATTAGATACAAATCTACAGAGCTATGATGGAAATGCTCTGACAACTCGTATATTGGTAATTGGTGAGCTTCCCTCACAGTAGTATACAGTGCGTATATTCACTATTATTGACCTTTGACCTCTGTGGAGGTCACGTGGAGGTGGAGAGGGCAAAGGTCATTGAGTGCACTTGAGCTGACCTGTATCCTTTCATCCCGTCTCTGACCTTGGATCATGTTTAGACAGGTTAGGGGATTCCTCCGCGGTAATGCGGTTTGGCGGTGATGCGGTCTGCCTCCGCGGACAGAAAGTAGTCCCAAATACGTGGGTTTTCATGACAATGTTCGGCAATCTTCAGGGGCGAGAGGGGCCCCTGGTGGACTGATTGGGTCGAGTGAGATGTCAAAATGAAGCGCTCTTCCAGGGCCATCCAATCATGGGTGGGTGTGTGTAAAATTAGGATTTGTCCCGAAAATATAAAAAGCGGAATACGGACTTTACCTCTAAAATAGGGGAAAACTCCTATCATCCCTATCCCAAAGGGCTAATATCGGTCCCTGGCTTATCGGGGCCTCCTGAGAGGGTGGGGGAGTGGGTGTATGTAAAATTAGGATTTGTCCCGAAAATATAAAGAGCGGAACACGGACTTTACCGCTAAAATAGGGAAAAACTCCGATCAACCCTATCCTAAAGGGCTAATATCGGTCCCTGGCTTATCGGGGCCTGCTGAGAGAGTGGGGGAGTGGGTGTATGTAAAATTAGGATTTGTCCCGAAAATATAAAAAGCGGAACACGGACTTTATTCCTAAACTAGGGAAAAATACCTATCAACCCTATCCAAAAGGGCTAATATCGGTCCCCGGGTTTATCGGAGCCTGCCTATCAAGTCATGGGTGGGTGTATGTAAAATCAGGATTTTCCCCGAAAATATAAAAAAAGGAACACGGACTTTACCCCCTAAACTAGGGGAAAACCCCTATCAAGGGCGTATATTGACTCCCATTGACCTTTGACCTCCAGTATAGAGTGCGTATATTCACTACCATTGACCGTTGACCTAAAAAATTTGCATATCGTGACCTTTGACAGCCAATCAGAAGCGAGTATTTTGACCTCGTCTGACGGTATGGAATGCATGTACTGATTTGGTTCTGGGTTTTTCCCATCACGGTTGTGCGCAGGTGTATGACGTCACTTCCGGTCTGCGTGAATCGGCGTGACCTGGGACTATGGGATGCATGTACTGACTTGGTTCTGGTTTTTTCCATCACGGGGAGGTCACGTGATCAGTTAAAGGTCATATCCAGTACAGGGTGCGTATATTCACTACCATTGACCTTTGACCTAAAAAATTTGCATATCGTGACCTTTGACAGCCAATCAGAAGCGAGTATTTTGACCTCGTCTGACTGTATGGAATGCATGTACTGACTTGGTTCTGGGGGTTTTCCATCACGGCTGTGCGCAGGTGTGGTGTATGACGTCACTTCCGGTCTGCGTGAATCGGGCGTGACCTGGGTATGGGATGCATGTACTCACTTGGTTCTGGGGTTTTTCCCTCACGGGGAGGTCACGTGATAGTTCAAGGTCATTTGAATGATAGGAATGCATGTACTGACCTGTTCATTCATCCGGATTCTTGTTTACATCCGGGTCATTCATTGTGGTGGATCTGCGCAAGTGTGTGACGTCACTTCCGGTTTCACTAACACTACCTCCGAACACAGAGGAGTTCCAAATTTCCCTTAGGCGTAGGGTCTGGATTTTCAACATCCAAGTTTTCCCCGGCCCGGCCCGGCCCGGCCCAGTCATATACGAGTACATCGCGGTCCTCGGCCTTGGTAGATAAGGTTCTTCCCCGGCATCGATGGTACAGGTAAAACAAGCAATATTGTCCGCACACGCTACTGGTCAGGCTTTGCAACGTTTGACTGTTCCAACACCACGTCTCTGTGCCTTGATCCATGAAGTCTGTTAAATCGAGATGGAGGGGTGGCAGGCCGAACGGGTCAAAGTAATCGCCCTGCGCTTCTGTCAAGTACACGGCCACCCAGTGTTCACCGGGCCGATCCATCGGGTCCGTGTTGAGAACGTAAGCAGCAGGATAAACACGGTCTAATGGGAACACATCTCGGGCGAACACCCCTTGAAAGACCATACGTGTCCCTGGGTCATTCTCCAGCACGGTGGTTATCTGGTCTGTATCCA
This sequence comes from Hanleya hanleyi, assembly GCA_036873755.1. Classification (NCBI taxonomy): domain Eukaryota; kingdom Metazoa; phylum Mollusca; class Polyplacophora; order Lepidopleurida; family Hanleyidae; genus Hanleya; species Hanleya hanleyi. The sequence continues at coordinate 39,951 of JAVTVY010011816.1, read as the reverse complement.
TGTTAGGTGACAAAGTCACACAGGACGTTGCGCGCCTTGTCCACTTGAATGATGTTGTCAAACTCGGCGTAGCAGATCACATTGACGGTGGTCCGCAGGGCTCGTGCAAAGTGGACTTCCAACCGTAAATTGCCTTGCTTGGCGAGGGCCAGCTGATGGTCGTTCTCTAAGATGGGGGTCAGATCGAAACAGAACAACGTGTATCCGTTCGCGTAGTCCTCCCGACTGATCATATTCCCTTCGTCCTGTAAACAGGCTCTGATAGGCTCGAATGAAATTCCCGAGCCCAAAGTTCGGTGTTAAAGCCGTGGCTGGAACCTGTTGTCCGTCCACATGCAGGGCCACAAAATTGATGCCGAAATGTTTGAGGTCAAACGGGTTCTCTGGGTAGGCTCCGCTGAAACTGGTATTTTCCACACAGGCCAGGATCAATCGCTTGGGTAGTTCCCCCAGGAACAGGTTTTCTTTGTTGGCGCTCATATTTCCAGCAGGCACAGAGATCACTTTGGTTTGCACACGTCCGATAGGGTTCTGGGCTGGTTTTGTTTCCAAGGCTTTGAGGTGTCCCAATTGAACGGCTGGATTCGGTTTTACTTTTCGGACATACAGGACTGCGTCTTGGAGGACAATCTTATAGTCGGCTGCATGCCCGTATACGTCAGTGGCCATCAAGGCGAAGGTCGGAGGCGCCCGTATCAGTCGGATTTTGATTGGGATCTTGTTCAAGAGGTACCGGTCTTGCATGAAAATGTCTGCGTGCAGTCGACCCATGAGATCCACCGAGGCACCGTTCGCGAAAGCCTTCCGTTTGTTATATCCCGCATTGTCCACCGTGCTCATGTGCTGGGCTGTGTCCTGGTAGAATATAGCGGCTGTCAGCTGAGATTTTTTAGCCTCTCGTCCATACAGCGTCTCGATGTAGGCCCGATAGGGGTACGTATTGGTGGAGTCACTGATGAGTTTGTCGCTGAGAAATATATCCACCTGTTGAAACATAGAGTGCAGCCAGAGATTCGTCGGGCCCGCCGTGGCATTGTCGACGATTCTGGAGCCATCCTCATTGACGACCTTGAGTTTCACATTCAAGTACGTATGGGTTAAATCCACATAGGCCGTATCCGCATTACTGATGGTGGACTCGATGGGCCCTGTTTCGTTGATGCTGGAGAGCGGGAGATGCTTCACCCATAATCCTTGTTCGGCACTGGTCTTTGTGGGCGGGACGATCCACAAATCAAATTCACTGTTGGTGGAGGGGCAAGACTCTGCGTGGATTAAGGACATGGTTAAGAAAAGATATCCTGGGTCTTCGATGTGCGGCGTCGCTGGGTCGGTCGTCGACTGGTGCGTGGTCTCGGTGGCGCAGGTCTTTTATCCCTACGGTGCGTTGTGCTTTGGCGACCAAGACGCCTCCTGCTTCTTTGGCCCGCCGTTTCAGTGCTTCTTTGGGTGCCGTACCCCGCAAGACATCACCGGCGACTTGCAGTCCACTGCGTACCGCTTGTTTGCCGATTGCTTTTACTCCTCGCGTCAGCAAGGGTAAGAACGTTTTGACGATGCTCCCGTGTATGTTCCCCAGCCCATGTCCTCGTTGCATGCGTGCACCGCTAAAGACCGGAAAGCCACCCCCGGCTTGTTGGGCATAATAGTCCATATAGCTACGTGCATCGCACTCGTAAGGTACTTTCATTATGCAAAGTGGGGAGAACGTGCTTGTCGGAAATGAAGTGTCAGCACCACTTTCCCTCGTTGGAATGCCACCGGTCGTCCCGTGTCATCTCTTATATCCACCGTGATAGTGTTGATGTCGGTTTGTCGTACGGGTAGGTTGAGCATGTGGGTGAAACTGTGGGTGATTTGATCTCCATATGTCTTTTTAATGGGGACCACCCGTAACAGAGGTGTGTAGAGTAGACGTAGAGTCCGTACATACCCGACTTCATATCCATCGGGATCTGGCCACGGCCCTCGGATGGACCTGTGTAGGTCGGGTGAGCGAGACCCAGCATTTGCTGTAGGATAGGACTCAGTACGACACTCACGTTGGCGGTGAGGAGGATCTGTGCCTTGCCGTTGTGTGCGTTGTAATCGAAGTCCAGGTGATTCTTGAAGGGAAAGGTTTTGATGGGTTTTGAAGTATTCGTGACCTCCCGTAGAGCCTTATAATGCAACAGCCTTGTCAGCCCCTGTATGAACTCCTTGGGGTATCGTATTGGCCTTCGGGGAGGGTGAATCGGGTGTCTTTTCCTTCGTAGGTCACCTCGTACCACACTTCATTGGCTCGCACGTTGTACCACGAGTAAGGGTATTGGATATCCACTAGTCCACATTCCCATCGTCCAGGTAAATGCAACGGTTGCGGTAACTGGGTCACGTACTTGGCCAAGGTGTTGTCAGGAAACACATCCAGCGAACTGTTACTGGGTAGGTGAGGTAAAACATGGCGACTGAGCTGTCCTCCTTCCGCTCCCGGTTTTAATAGGGGTCCCAGGCCTCGGGCGCTAATCGTCGTGATCGTCGCAGTGACTTAGATCTTGATGGCTGTAGTTTCAGGGGGTGGCGTGGTAAAAGGGGTGAAAAGGTAGGTGCCCGCCGTGGTGGTGTTTTGGGGGGTGACTCCGGTTCCCACTCGGTTTTCCAAGGTTGTAGAGTCTGTCGTGGTGCACGACTCGGTGAGTCACGCTGCATCCAGGCCCAGCGCTGGGGATTCCCCACCAATTCCTGTGGTACATGCATGTCTTTCAAGCCTTGAGAGAAGACCTCCCATCCTCGATGATCCGTGTGCGACCTGCGTTGATGCATCAGGTCATTCACTAAATCCGTCATATGGGTACCGGGGACCACCTGATTCTGTACCAGGAGTTCGCCTTTATCATTCCAAGTCATGTTAGGATTCTGTTTCATCCGTTGTAATACCAGGCCAGCTTGTTTCTTGAACGATGCAGGTACACTCTTCAGGACTTCATCTTCCACCCACTGTGGGGCTGTGGGTGGTACCCCTGGTAATGGCGGCTGTTGGAGCGGTGCTGAGGTCGGCGGTGTGTCGCGTGGTGGTGGTGGCGGTGGTGGGGTTGAGAGGGTTTTGTATTGGTCCATGAACGTCATGTACCGTTGAAGCGTCTCATTGTACCGTTGTACTTTCTCACTGTCGCTTAACCCCGGTTTTTGTAAGATCTGTTGCATCTCTTCATCGAGGGTGTTTATGGTCTTCACCGTAGGTGGGACAGGGTAGGAGCCGTGGTTCGACGAGGACCATTTTTTTCGTGTGGTTCATTGTCGGCCGAAGAGTCCACCCAATACTGGATCCAACACGGAAGCGGCCAACGGTGCTGAGATGGCCCCGAGAAAGCCGCCTTTCTGTAACACCTTTTTCTTTTGTGTTTGAGAGACTCGCTTCTGGACTAGGATTCGGAGACCTGTCTTATGCTTGGTGAACTTGGTCTTCTGAGCCAGTGGTACGTTGGTACGTTGCCTTTTAACAGGCTGTACCCTATCTCACACAGACAGCGTACAAGGTCAGGGTCCGCACCGCGTACAATGGTTCGGACCAACTCGGGTGGGGCTGACTTCAATACACGGAGCGTCGGGGCGTGCTTACGTACTCGCGCAGACATCATGTACAACTAATGCTAGAACCCACAACTCTGCTCTTTTTATCCTTTTGCGGGCTACCTCCTGAATATTGAACAGAGACAAAGTCAACCATGATGTGGTATTAATTCTTTTTATTATCCCCATCATCAAACACACACACCCCAGCTGGGGGACCACTGTGGGTGTGTTTACATTATTTTTGCATGTAAACGTGGTGGGTCTCTCCGGAAAGATTCCGGTACGTAGTCGAAGGTGATCGGGGGTGGCTTGCTTGAGGTCGAAGAGCATATACCGGTGTTGAGGGGTTGTCGCATCTTTAAAGAGGTAGTAGCGTCATTTAAAAAATATTCAGCAAATAACATATTTCGATAACAGTTATTTAGTAGTTGAGATCAACTATGGTGAACGTTTTCCTGTGACCTCATTTTTCAATATCACGGTCATTGAAATCACACTTCTGACATTCTCTGAAAAACGTGACAGCACCTGCACTTGGCCCCAGTGCCTGAGATGACGTCACAAAACGCGCACTGGCATTCCGATCGTGATGCTTTGCAACGTCATACTCGATCTTAGAACTTTTATTGCACTGTGACGGCTTCTAATGTGACGTCATGGACAGCTGGTCTCGCCAGGTGCAGCAGTTGAGTGGTGTCTCTCGGGTTTTTGAAGACCACCAGATAGTGGGCATTTAAGCTGATGTTCCTATGTTCTTTGTTTTTACTGAACAGATTCTGCACAATGTAGATGATGCTGAGCCGTCGATGGTGGCTGCCTTTGGTAAAGAGTTGGGTGACCCGCGCATCCGTCTCCGCCATGAGATCATCCAGAACCACCAAGGTGTCGGGTTCCAAATCGGCCAGGTTAGGTAGGCCTTCCACGAACGTGATTCCATACGCTGCTTGCCATTCTCCGTAACACCACACGACTCGGGCAATGGGTGGGGTGATCATGCTGTCGGCGTGTTGAAGGAGCTTCCTGACGAAGTGCGTTTTGCCGGAGCCCGTCGGTCCTGCGATGACGCAAGTGAAGGGATGCTGCCATCGAGGGTCCATGGTTCGAGCTGTATGCGCTGTCGTGGTAACCCGCTCTTGTAAATTTGGTACGAGTGAACTGGGGTGGTGGTGGGTACAACAACGTCGGTGGCCGTTGTCGATGGGGGTTCGCTGTGAATGATGAAATCCGGTAGGTTTCGAGACGTAGCGGGTGTACTTGGTGTAGAGCTCGATGTGGAGTGTATACTCGGTGTGGAGCTCGATGTGGCTTGTGCACGTGGTGTAGTGGTGATGACTGGGCTCGTTTCGATCATGGGGTTGACTGGTGTAGAGAAGGTTTGTAGACTGGTTTGACTGCCAGGCACAGCTGGAGTTCTAAGTTGGTTAAGTAGAGTGCTGAGATAGGCTACGTCGTAAAACACTCCTCCGTACAACACACTCAGCAGGATTAGCACTATGACTACAAAGCCCACTTTCGCTGTGCGCGTTTTGGGAGACGCTGTGTTCAGAGGCAGCTTCTGTTGGTCCATAGCGCCGTGTTCATGGTCGAACGTGGAATGAAGGATGATGGTAGTGGTGTCTGGCTTTATAGTCGTTTCACCTGGTTTGGCTCTGACCCAGGAGTTGAAGGAACTGGGCCAGCCTTGCCATTTCACAAAATCTGCTCCACCATGTAGTAGTCTTGCTTTGTTTTTACGACAGGCTGTAATTCCGTGCCGTAAAACGTCCCTAGCAACGGTTCCCCTTGAAGATCTTCCAGTTCATAGACTCGCTGCTGTCGGGGTAGGCGCCGTTTAATCAGGAAGTGCTCATCGCTCCAGTTGGGCAAATAACTTTTCTCAAATTGACCTTTGACTTTACTGATCCGTACAGGGTCCCCGACCTTGAACACTTCCTTCGGCGTTCGCTGCGATTGCCTGGGGTACAAGACACGCCGGATTTGGGCTTCATTGCGTTGGGTCACGGTAATGGGGGCTCTCTCTATACTCCGATGATAGGCTCGATTGTAACCACTCACAAGTTTCGGGAGAACATCGATGTACCGCCTTTTATTCTTATAGGTGAAATATTTATACATGCGGCCTTTGAATGTCCTGTTGAACCTTTCCACAACGGAAGCCTTTGTCTCGTTGTACGTATGGAAGAAAAACACCTTCTGGGCTTTCAGAAACTGTTGGAACGGTCTGTTGAGGAATTCCGTGCCTTCGTCGGTTTGCAAATACAAGGGTTTGCGCCCGGTCTTGAAGATGTCGCCCCCGTTTTCGTGCGGATGGGTACCACCCACGCATAATTCGACAGGATATAAATGCACGTCAAGATATACCGATTCCCATCGTTGTGTTTGGCAAAGGCGCTCATACCGACCAAATCCGCTTGCCACTGGGCATCTATACCATCCACGATGACCCGGTTTCGTAGAAAATGGCGACGGACAGATCGATGTAAGGTATAGGTGTCTTGTTTTTTTAACCAATCTCGGACTTGGGCACGTTGTATCCCCTGGGGTTTGGCCGCTCGATAGAGAGCCGACAATGCACTATAGGCCGCCGGACTGTCGGGACTGTAGTATAAGTTATCCAGCACCTTTTCCCAGCTCTTCATGGTGACAAATGATGATGGACCCTGGCTCTATCGTTTATTTATAACGGTATATCTTGGGCCGGAGTTTCTTTCTGATTTTCTTCGTTGGCTTCTGCCAGAACATTGCCCATGGTAAATAACCAGTCCAACTTGTCTGATGACCGCTCTTCCTCCGTAAGCACTTGATCCACATCTGCCACGGCATCTTCCAATGCAGACCATAGAACAGGGTGAAGGGCAAAATGCACTGTACCCCCATCTAGCCGAGCCAATTGAGCAAAGAAGGGGCCGCGTCGGATGTACACATCGTGACACAAGTGGATGAGATCGCCGTCCAGTTCACCAAACAACACCCGTTTGAATTTGGTCCAGCCCTCCCGAGACAGACGAATATGAGCCAGGCTCAGTTGTGTAGGGTCTGCATCACAGATGTCTCCTACCTCCTCCATGATATCGACCTTATCCGCATAGACGTGCAGGAAGATCCCGGGGGTCAAGCTGAGAAACGCCCGTACTGGCTTCGTCATGATCAGTATGTGAATGGTACAAGATTTGTATTTATAGGGAGAAAAAGTTTATGACGTCAGATCAAAGGATCGGGTGGTCATGTCACTGGGTTGACAGTCTAGCCAGATAATCAATGGCATCGTCGTCTACCTCCGCTTCATCGCTAGGTGTGGTAATTTGCTCGTTGGGTTCTGCCGCCGCTTCACTCAGGGCACAAGCCCAGCCCAACTGAACAGCTGATCGCTCGTCCGGTGTAAACAGCTGGTCCACGATAGGCACCACTTTCTCGAAGGCTGTCCACAGATCGGGGTCTAGGGTAAAGCCTCGTGTAGGGTCTTGGTAACGGCCCAGGCGTGGGAAGAAGGGTCCACGGTGTACGTAAATGGCATTGTCTATGTGGATGAGGTTTCCGTCGAGCTCACCGCTCAACACCCGTTTAAATTTGGTCCAGCCGTCACGGTGTAGCGTAACCGTATTCGATACGGTCTCAGTGTGCGACCAGCAAACATCTCCACGGTCTTCAACGATGGTGACTTTATCTTCATAGACGTGTAACCCCACCCGGGGTGTAAGGGGAAGGATGGCTCGTAGGACTGGTGACATGGTTGACCCAATGACGAACGGTGAATGACACACACTCTGACTGTCTCTCGTGTTTATGGTCAGGTCCATCAGTGACATGGTTGACCCAATGACGATCGGTGAATGACGCACACTGTGACTGACCCTCGTATATATCGGTTGCACATAAGCGCATCTGTGGAGGCTCTGAAAAGCCGTTCTTTTTCTGTCGCTGTCATTGCCACAGCGTCAGGGTCAACAGGGCAAAGATCATTACTAGGCCAACGAGCCGTCGCCGGTTCCGGCGTGAGCGCTCGTGGTCCATAGTCCGGGCATCAAGGATGGCTGTCATAGTCCAGTAGTGGTGGGTGATAGCACGCCTCTCCATCGAGTGCACTCTGTCGATGACCGCTTCTGTGAACTCTGGCGTCGCCCCTCGTTGTCGTCGCCATCTCCAAACATGGACCGAACCACTGCTCGGTAATCCGTGAGTGAATTAACCACGGTCACATGCTGTAAAATGCGAGTCGCATAGGGATGGGTGTCCGTCATGGCAAACCGTAGGAATGGGGGTGTGGGATCCAGAGGGACGTGTTTTATAGACCATGTCACACATGCGCGCCTATACGTAGCTCTACGGATGTAGTCCGTGATACGTACTATTCTGATGGGTTAGTCCAAAAAGAGAGCAACAATCAAAGATTACAGGTCAATCCCTTTATTAGCCCCTCCATCACAGCACATCCTCGCTGGGGGAACCACTATGGGTGTGTTTACATGCGGATTTTAAAAGTTAAAAGTTAAAGCTCATGTCAGCGGTTAAGGGTAAAGACCAGGAAGACGGCGAGTGGAGACTCCTATAGATTAAGTTTATTACTATAAGTTCCATGGTTTCATGTATTTTTTTCATGCCAATACGGTTCTGGGGAAAACTGGGGGTTCCCCACTGGCCATTTAACATGGATAAAAAGATGGTAATATTGTCGGAGATCCTCCTCTATACATGGATGCTTCGGAAGGGCGGATAAAGGCTATCTATTGTCTCGAAGAGGGTCGAACATTGCGGAAGGGGGACCTTTGACCTTTTGACCGGGATGTGACCTTTGACCTTTTGACCCGAAATTCACCCGCGCACTTCCGGATAACCCGCGCGCGCTGCGGCCGGGCCGGGCCGGGCCGGGCCGGGCCGGGGAAAACTTGGATGTTGAAAATCCAGACCCTACGTCTAAGGGAAAATTGGAACTCCTCTGTGTTCGGAGGTAGTTTTAGTGAAACCGGAAGTGACGTCACACACTTGCGCAGACCCACCACAATGAATGACCCGGATGTAAACGAGTCCCCGGATGAATGAACAGGTCAGTACATGCATTCCTATCATTCAAATGACCTTGAACTATCACGTGACCTCTCCGTGAGGGAAAAAACCAGAACCAAGTCAGTACATAGATCCCATAGTCCCAGGTCACGCCCGATTCACGCAGAACGTCATACACCTGCGCACAACCGTGATGGAAAAAACCCAGAACCAAGTCAGTACATGCATTCCATACAGTCAGACGAGGTCAAAATACTCGCTTCTGATTGGCTGTCAAAGGTCACGATATGCAAATTTTTTAGGCCAAAGGTCAATGGTAGTGAATATATGCACTCTATACTGGAGGTCAAAGGTCAATGGGAGTCAATATACGCCCTTGATAGGGATTTTCCCCTAGTTTAGCGGGTAAAGTCCGTGTTCCGTTATTATATTTTCGGAAAAAATCCTGATTTTACATGCACCCACCCATGATTTGATAGGCAGACTCCGATAAGCCCGGGGACCGATATTAGCCCTTTTGGATAGGGTTGATAGGTATTTTCCCCTAGTTTAGGAATAAAGTCCGTGTTCCGCTTTTTATATATTTTGGGGAAAAATCCTAATTTTACATACAACCACTCCCCCACTCTCTTAGCAGGCCCCGATAAGCCAGGGACCGATATTAGCCTTTTGGGATAGGGTTGATAGGAGTTTTCCCCTCTTTTAGCGGTAAAGTCCGTGTTCCGCTTTTTATATTTTCGGGTCAAATCCTAATTTTACATACACCCACTCCCCCACCCTCTCAGCAGGCCCCGATAAGCCAGGGACCGATATTAGCCCTTTGGGATAGGGTTGATAGGAGTTTTCCCCTATTTTAGAGGTAAAGTCCGTGTTCCGCTTTTTATATTTTCGGGACAAATCCCAATTTTACACACAACAACCTATGATTGGATGGCCCTGGAAGAGCGCTTCATTTTGACATCTCACTCGACCCAATCAGTCCACCAGTGTCATGAAAACCCACGTATTTGGGACTACTTTCTGTCCGCGGAGGCAGACCGCATCACCGCCAAACCGCATTACCGCGGAGGAATCCCCTAACATGTCTAAACATGATCCAAGGTCAGAGACGGGATGAAAGGATACAGGTCAGCTCAAGTGCACTCAATGACCTTTGACCTCTCCACCTCCACGTGACCTCCACAGAGGTCAAAGGTCAATAATAGTGAATATACGCACTGTATACTACTCCTCACCAACAAAACCGACACCAGCAGACTGGTTATATGGGAAGGATAATCAAGATCGCGGCAAATCAATTGCAGAGATGTTCAGCATATTTATGAAGCCTCCATTCAGGCCAGGAAAAATGAGGGTTTCTTTCCTGCCAGTGAAGAACCATGCTTCAAAATTTGATTCACGAAATTGTTAACATCATTTATACCACTTGTCCATGGCGAGAAAACTTACGGATCTTAGATTAGTCTGCTAGGCGGTGTCCGGATTCCATTAATTATTTGATCTGTCCAAAAGATATATCGAAGGCGCTGGATAGGACACTTACCAGTGATTGAGTGAGTAAGTAAGAGCACAGGACCGCAAACAAGAGTTGGCCTCTATATATAACCCCGTGCTTTATATAAAACTACAATAAGGTGTGGATGGTGGTATTACGGTGAAGTGTCGAAATATGGGGCCTCTATATATAACCCCGTGCTTTATATAAAACTACAATAAGGTGTGAAACGCACTTTGGGTGAATCGAGGAATAAACGGTTTACCGCCAAACAAAATACATCAGCATATTCTACAAGTATCGCTTTATATATTCCCGTCCTTAAATTAGTAAATTTGTGCAAATTTTTTCCTTTGCGTGGCGACTCAAAATCTAACGTAACTGTCCATCCATCCCGGAACAGAGAGATTATGGCGGGCTTTGTTCTCAATTCTGAGAATTGGTCTTAGCGACAGCTAATCAGTGTGTGACCTCTCTTGCCAGAGGCGTGTCCCGACTGACCAATCAGAATTGAGAACGAAGCCCGCCATAATCTCGCTGTTCCGGGATGGATGGACAGTTACGTTGGATTTTGAATCGCCCGGCAAAGGAAAAAAATTGCACAAATTTATTAATTTGATCACGGGAATATATAAAGTCATACTTGTAGAATATACTGATGTATTTTATTTGGCGGTAAACCGTTTTTTTCTCGATTCACCAAAAGTGCGTTTCACACCTTGTTGTAGTTTTATATAAGGCATGGGGTTATATATAGAGACCCCATATTTCAACACTTAACCGTAATACCAGCGTTCACACCCCCAAAAACTCTTGTTTTGCGGGCCTGTGGTCAGAGTAAATAGAAGGATTCTGTAACGTTTGTGACCGTGTAAATACTTAGATGGTACAGATTGAACTCGTAATCGTATTCAAACAAGCACACCATTTACTTCAGCCTTCCGGTGTCCCCAGGGACCGTCTCCAATATGCAAAGGTCATCAAGGTCACGGTACTTAAAGTGATCGTAAACCCTCAAGTAAAGGTTCCATCAAATGAAAGACCATTGCGAACAGTGTCCGAAAATATTTATTGTAATTTTTTACGATTTTATTACACAGAGTAAACTGCAAATAAAGCATGGCATTCTATGGTGGTCTGATGCAATCATATTTAGGTCCAGTGACGTCACACTGCCTTAATACATATATTTCAAACTTTGTATGCACTTTTCAATGCTGGATTCAAGCTTAAGGTATGTATACTTTGAGTTTCAACACAGACACAGACAATTTGCATGTTTCACAAAAATCTGAGAAATTAATTGTAAGATTCAAATTGACTTGACCCTTATGTGTTACCATCTCCCAGATTTTGGTGAAACAGTGAGTCTGTGTTGAAACTCAAAAGTATACATACCTTAAGCTTGAATCCAGCATTGGAAAGTGCATACAAAGTTTGAAATATATGTATTTAAGGCAATGTGACGTCACTGGACCTAAATATGATTGCAACAGACCACCATAGAATACCACGCTTTATTTGCAGTTTACTCTGTGTAATAAAATCGTAAAAAATTACAATAAATATTTTCTCACACTGTTTGCAATGGTCTTTCATTTGATGGAAACTTTACTTAAGGGTTTACGATCACTTTAAGGGACCATCTCACAACAGCAGTAGCATAATATGCTACATCTCCCCTTGTTTTTCTTAGAATACATGTATGGCCTATTACTGTTACCTTACAACAATACACAATTTAATCAATTCGACTTAAAATGCAGTTGCATATGATAACCATGGTAACGTAAATTAATTCAATTCTTTACCAAATAAAATTGTCTCTGTTCAAAGTCTCTGTAACTTTAGTAACTGTTAAACTGTAAAGTTCTTCACCAACTACGATTTACTGGTTCACATAACATTTCAATCAAATCATTACCATGTTGCCATCCAGTAATACCTATTACATGTTTACATGATACGATTTCCTCCAACATCATACATGTACATTTCAATGCAGTCCATTGTGCATGTGGGTAAATTTCAAAGTTTAGTTAGTGTTCACCATACATGTATATGCTGTGTAAAGCTCGATCATTTCTCAATTACATTAATGAAAATTTATGAATTATGAAATGTAAATAATTATGATCAAATAAACCAATCACTTTGATTTTAACAACAGTTTTATGTTCATTCATCGAGTTATTCAATTTCATGACATTAATGTAAATTCAGAACTTGACGTTTTACCACTTTTCTCGACCAATGAAATAAACTCATTTACATGTCCTGTTAAATTGAATATCATTCACTTTCTATATCATTTAATGTATCCAGATCACTGAAATGTCATTCACTTTCGCAATTAATCAATCTGTCAAATGATTCAAATATATGTATCACTCAATTTCATAATCGTTCATTCGGTCAGGTAATTTTATCACACGCTGCGGTCTGGTCGACTCATTGATTGGCTCGACACCTGTGCGTGAATAAACAATGCCTCTCTGCGATGGTGTGGATTGTTGCTTATCCACACTCCCTTACCAAAAAATCTTGTAAGATCTTGTAGGATTTGAAATTTTCTTACAAGATCTTGTAAGATCTTACAAGACAGTTTTTTTGTCCTACACGATCTTACAAGATCCTGAAGGACAAAGCTGGCTGTCCTACAAGATCTTGTAAGATCCTGCAGGACAGCTGTCCTACATGATCTTGTAAGAATAAGTTTGCCTGTAGGACAAAAAATCAGTTTGCTTTTGGAAAGTATTTTTACAAGACAGTTTTACAAAATATCCACAACATTGGATCAACAGTTGAAGATATGGTTAGCCCTTTCTCTTTTAAAAATGGCAGGCGTATTATCATGATATTTTCCAAAATTGTACTTCTCTCTACTGAATCAATCATATGGACAACCTCATCTGTTTCACTCAAGTAAGAAAATTATTCTTGAAAATTTAAAAAAATCTATCTGATAATAGTTTACCTTCAAACCTGATTGGGAAATTCTGTCAAAGTACTACATTTGTTTTTCAATATGTTATCTAAACGATGATACGAGTTATCAATATAACTATTTTGGTGTTTGGATACAGCGACAAAATGTGACGAATTCTTCAATCAACAACAACAACAACAACAGCTTGAATTGAAAAATACACAAACTTTACATAAGACTTCAGAGATCATATTAGTGACATGGGTTTTCATTCGAATAAAATAAAGATATCAATCTCTACATAGTGTTATCAAAATAGTATCATATTTGTGTAAGAACATCTTGCTGAATTTAGATTTTATAATAAAATTAATAAGTTTAATAAATAATTAATTAATAATCAGTCCAATCCAAAGATTTTATAATAAAATTGGACATAATGAAGAAAATAATTTTAGAAGAATACATCAGTTCTAACATGATTTTCAAGAAAAAAATGTCCATTAATGAATACTCTACCCTCTTCATTATCCCCAATTATATACAGATAATATTTTTTCTATTTTCCTGGTAGTCTATTACATTAGCAATTGACTTGCTGGCATTAATTTCACAATTTGAGGAGAGTTATCTCCCCTGTACCGGTATATTTTAATTGGCCACTGGTGGCGCCACCATACTGTCATATGAGAACAACAACATAGAGGATAGAGTGCAAAAAGAAAGTTGATTTGTTCATTTTAAGCTGGAACTATTGAGGTTTAAAGAACTGTATTGCAGATGGTGATGAGTGAAGCTACATGTAGTGATGGTAAGTAAGTTATAAATACAATTATGTTATCATTTTATTAGCAAAACAATTCTAATTTCTAGTTACACTCAGAATGTTGTAATGTGGACCCTCTATGAGCTTTAACTATCAACATGTTTCTCTTCATATACTTGCCATATTAAACAATTGATACTCTTCTCAGTAACTACTGCAGCACTTCACCTTATATTTGCAGTCAAAATTAATGACTCATTTAGCCTGGAATTCACAAAGAAATATCCATAACTTTATCTGTCTTAAAATTCCTTTCAGATCTACCCAGGTTCATCAAGGCAGTGTATTGTTGCATTGTCAGCTGGAAAAGCCCAGGCTTGGGGACCCCATGTGAAGATTGGCCATGCACCCCTAGCTGGAGGAAATCTCCCGGAGGGTGAGATATATAGGTTATATCACACCACTGCTTGTGTATTTCCTGTCAAACAGTAGGATTTAACTTGCTATGAAGTTTGTTGTTTTGAAATGTTTATCATTTCCTGCTTATATTTCCAGAAGATTTGAGAATATTTCCATACCAAAGTTCTGATGAAATCGCAAAGGAATATTTATTAAAATAAATTGATAACAAATACACTGTTGGCATAACCGATATTTGCTATGATAAAAATGTGACCAGGAAAAGCAGGATAAATTATGATTAGATTTCCTATCACCATAACCATGATAACAGGCTATATTTTAAATGTCTATTTATTGCACTATTCTTGACCAAGGCTAAGGATTGCTGCATAATTCAATTGTACATCTGTACCCATATCTTGAAAAATGAGAACATTTCATTCATTCATTTCATTTAAAACGTTTGAAACAATTTTTTTCTCCTCAGATGCAACCAATCGGACATGTTCGAGGCGCACATTTCATCGACTCGGAGCAGACATCTGATCATGGAAATCATGCAGCGTATTGTTGAATTATTTCTTCGCCAAAGAGGAAATAGCATCAGGCAATATTACATGACCAATACAACTGGATGACAAACATTGTTAAAATCATATTAGTGTACATTCTCAATATTTTTTCCAGTTGTGCTTGCGTTTTCATTTAGTGTTGATCCATAATTCTGGATTCCACTTCAAAATTGCTTTATAATACTCATAACATGCATTCAAGAATGTGTATTTTACATTAATAACAAATGACTTGAATGACTTTGGTGCTACTGGACCCAAATAATCTGTATTCAGTGAGCGGCACATGTTTGGTTTTTGCAGAGGGCACACCAATAACAATAACATCACATTTCTATGATATTTCAATGCAAATCATCCTGGTTATCGTCACATTCACTAATATCAGCAATACGCCAGTTGAATGTAGTGTAATATTTTTAAGATTTCTCTAATCAAACTTTTTCGCTAATGTCACAACAATTTTATACCATTCTACCCATTTAAATTATGAGGATAACCTCTGAATAGTGTCAGGATAACTTGATAACAATTTCTTTGCTAATCTGATGACTTTTCATTTTTTATAGATTACTGCCAGAAGAAGTTTCCCTGTACCAGCAAGGTGATTTTGGACGCGATGAAATCAAAATTGAATGGGGAGCTAAAAAGTTATAAAAGACACTTGATCTGCTGAGAAAAACATGGATGCCTTGGACTTTGGATGCTACGTGGATGTGCTGGTTGCTATTCCCTATAAATGTTTCTATTTTATACAATGAAATGTATGACATGACAACATAATAATCCCTTGTGTGTATATATGTAGCTGTATATACGTTTCTGTTTTGTGTGTATAGCTGTCTATACGTTTCTGTTTTATACAATAAAATGTATGAAATGAATGCATATAATTTGTTATGTTGACTCTCTCATTCGACACGAAAAGTTTCATCGTAAACCTACAGTATATTGGACAACCCTGCACAACCATCCAGCATTATTCTATCTGTGTTAATTGACAGCCCTGTAGGACAACCCTGTAGGATCCTGAAGGA
This sequence comes from Hanleya hanleyi, assembly GCA_036873755.1. Classification (NCBI taxonomy): domain Eukaryota; kingdom Metazoa; phylum Mollusca; class Polyplacophora; order Lepidopleurida; family Hanleyidae; genus Hanleya; species Hanleya hanleyi. The sequence continues at coordinate 24,197 of JAVTVY010011816.1, read as the reverse complement.
CGGTCTTGTAAGATCGTGTAGGACAGTCTTGTAGGATCTTGTAAGATCCTACAGGACAGTCTTGTAAGATCCTGTATGACAGTCTTGTAAGATCTTGTAGGATCCTGAAGGACGATCTTGTAAGATCCTGTAGGACAGTCTTGTAGGATCTTGTAAGATCCTGAAGGACGATCCTGTAAGATCCTGTAGGACAGTCTTGTAGGATCTTGTAAGATCCTGTAGGACAGTCTTGTAAGATCCTGTAGGACAGTCTTGTAAGATCCTGTAGGACAGTCTTGTAGGATCTTGTAAGATCCTGAAGGACAGTCTTACAAGAAAAGTGCCAAAATCTTACAAGACTGTCCTACAAGATTTTACAGGACACTTTCTTGTAAGATCTTACAAGAATTTTTGGTAAGGGCTTCCCTCCCCTTTTCCTTCAGAACGACGATACTTCTTGAGATGAGCGACATTTCGGGTGTACCGAACTCCCTCTGGAGACCACGACCACTTCACTTCCGCGTTTCGATATTACCGTATACGGACGGTGTTCGAATGTAGTCGAAAGTTTGTCAATGTGCTTTTGCTTGAGCAAGACTTCATCTCCGGCACAAATTGAGTTTTCACCCGCCATTCTCCGTCCGTCAGCATAGTTTTTCGCCTTCAGTTTCATTTTCCAGTCTTTTTCACGCACAGACTCGGAAATAAATGAAACTGACGTTGACACCTGAGGTATTTTCGACCACCTCAGGAAATCTTGAGTAGTAGTCTACGACAACTAGCAAACTCTCACCTGTCGGAAATGGTCCGAGAAGATCAATTGAAATATCCTGCCATGCAGATTCCGGCAATTCTCTCCGTTTCATTGGTTCCGGGTGTTCTGGTCTGCCCACAACTCGACACGCATGGCAAGTTCGACATAAACGGTCCGCGTCATTGTCAATATACCCGGCCAGCATACACTACCACGTAATCGCTGTTTCGTTTTTAGAATTCCCTGATGCCCCTCATGGGCCGAATTTAGCACGGTTTTTCTCAGGGATTTTGGAATGACCAAACGAGTTTCACGGAGAATCAAATGTCCAAGAGAAGACAACTCTCCCCTCACATGTTTGTACTCCGTTAACGTAGAGAAGGACTGATCTGCACTGTCAATGCGACGTTTAAGTTCGCACAGTTCTTTGTCTTTAGCCGACGCTTTCTCCACATCTCTAGGAATAAGCGCGCGAGGAACAGATTGTTCAGCCATGAAGTAGATGTACTCTTCGGCTACATTTCTACCAGAAATCGGACTCTGTGGGGTTAACCGAGATAACGCGTCCGCGACGTTTTGAGAACCTGGTAGATATTTCACCGAAAACTTGTATGGTTGTAATCTCAAAACCCATCTCTCAATCCTGGCACAGGGTTTTGATTTCGGCGAATATATTATTTCTAATGCTCGATGGTCCGTGTGAAGTTCAAATTCAATCCCGTAGATGTGTCCTAGTGGCTCCTTTTCTGTCTGTGAGTACCTGCGTTCAACATCGGTGAGGCTCCGACTTGCGTAAGAAATTACACGAATTTCACGCTTTTGTTCCTGACACAGAATACTTCCTAAACCTACAGGGCTCGCGTCCGTGATGATGATTGTTCTAGCTTTTTTATCAAAATAAGCCAGAGTTTCTGTGTTTCCTAGTCTATCCTTCGAAATCTCGAATGCCACAGACTGTTCCTTCCCCCACACAAATGGAATATTTTTCCTCGTTAGCCTACGGAGTGGCTCACTGATAGTAGCCAAGTCTGCGATAAATCTAGCACTGAAATTTACAAGACCGAGAAAGCTCCTAACTTCCAACGCTGATTTCGGTACCGTCGCGTTTTTCACGGCTTCTACTTTCGTTTCAGCAGCCTCTATTCCTTGGCGAGAAAGGACATGGCCATAAAATGCTAATTTTGGCATTCCAATCTCACACTTTGCTTTATTCAGAGTTAAGTTTGCTTCTCGTAGCGCATTCAAAACTTTTTCAAGTCTTTGATCATGCTCCATTTTGTCCTTCCCATGTACGACTATATCGTCCGATATATTCTGAGCACCTTCGCAGTCGTGTAACACCTTGGAAATCACATTTTGGTACATCTCAGGTGCACTAGTGATGCCCATCATTAGCCTCTTGTACCGATAGAGACCCTTAAATGTTACAAATGTGGTTATTTCCCTTGATTTCTCACTCAGTTCGATTTGGTGATAACCCATTCGGAGGTCAAGTTTGATAAAGACAGTACTTTCATTTAGGTCATTTAGCACTTCATCCACTGACGGGATAGGGTGTCTCTCGCGAATCACCACTTCGTTCGCGCGCCGCATGTCAACACATATACAGATATCACTGGACGGTTTTGGTACAACTACGATTGGTGAAATCTACTTAGTCGCAGCTGGACCTGAAACTTTTCCAATTATGACCGCCTGTTCAAGTTCATCGAGTTTCGCCCCAACTTTTTCTCGAATGCTGAACGGTACTCTGCGTAACGGCTGCGTTACAGATGTTATTGATTCGTCGATATGAATGTCAAGTTTATAGTTTTTCAATTTTCCAACGCCAACAAAACATTCCGCATATTTGTCCCACACTGTTTCTGTTAAGTTGACCGAATTCACCCGCGGGCCTAATTGGAGAACATTTAGTTCCACCGACGCATCACGTCCTAACAGTGATTTTGCTTCTCCCTTAATCACTAGAAATTCAGCCTTCACTCTATTTCCACTTTCAGACACCCACGTTTCAGCAGTGAATTTACCGAGTACATCGAGTGGGCGATCAGATCCATAAGCGTACACATTTTTGTTGCATTTTTCACTTTTACATTTAAGTTTATTTTGTTTCAATTTTGTCCATACCAGTTCATTGACAATGTTGCAACTTGCGCCTGAATCTATCAACATACTAACCGAATCTCCTCCAATTTTCACGTCAATGAATCCATCCGTTCCTAATTTATCATTCACTGAGAAAACATATTCCTCATCGTCTGACGAATCATTGTTCTGCACATAGTTAACTTTGTATCCTGGTTTATCTGATTTATTTCCATTGAATTTTCTGAATTTGTATTTCGGCTTACCAGTTCCGGTAGGTCCGTGTAACCTTGCACAGTTCAATTTTCTTTTTTTTGTTTTCGGTTTCTCAAAATCAAAAATTGAAATTTGACCGTCAATTTTCAATTTTCGTTTTTCGTTTTCGGTTTCTCAAAATCAAAAATTGAAATTTGACCGTCAATTTTCAATTTTCGTTTTCGGTTTCTCAAAATCAATAATTGAAATTTGACTGTCAATTTTCAATTTTCGTTTTCCGTTTTCGGTTTCTCAAAATCAAAAATTGAAATTTGACCGTCAATTTTCAATTTTCGTTTTTCGTTTTCGATTTCTCAAAATCAAAAATTGAAATTTGACCGTCAATTTTCAATTTTCGTTTTTCGTTTTTCGTTTTCGGTTTCTCAAAATCAAAAATTGAAATTTGACCGTCAATTTTCAATTTTCGTTTTTCGTTTTACTTCGCGCAAAAATGAAAATCAAATATTGAAAATTGCCTCGACATGTCCGTTTTTCGTTTTTTGATTTTAACTTTCACTCGTCTGACGGTCAATGTTAACTGCGCACGCGCAAGACAAGGTGTCACTTTCGGTCCGCAAAGTAGTATGGAAAGCGCAAATTGGATTGTTTAGGCAGGTGTGGAGCATAATATAGAAAACCAGTAAGGGGAAAGATGTGGGAGTTTCACTACACTATAGATCCCTGTTGCCAGGCATTCGAGCTAGAATATAATGGGCCAACTGCGCATGTGCAGAAGCGAGTAGGCATTCGTGCAGCAGGTGTATTATATGCATTATAGCATTATATGGAGAACAACGGGGTTGATACACATGGGAGTTTCATTAAAGTAGGGCAGTATAATAAATACGTGGGTACCCTAATCATAACCCCCAAAGGAACTTCCCGCGTCGATGCGTTGAAGCGTTTGACACCCGCACTTAAAGCGTTGAAGCGTTTTTGACGCTGAACGTTGAAGTGCATCTGAACGCTCCAACGATCCAGGTCCCACAAATAGAGAATGAAGATTGGACCTGAAGCGTTGAATCATTCAGACGTCTGACATCAAACGTGGCGATTGTGTGCTTGTTTGAAATGGTGGTTTACGGGCAGCTTGCCATGTACGGATTTCGCGGCCCATCACCGCGATGCTTACTCTTACTATATATTTCAAATCAATAACAAATAGCGGTTGTATGTTCGCTTTTATAGCGCTCTAAACATCTATTTTTAGAAATGAGAAAATCTAAGACTACGTCCTGATTGGCTCAGGCCTCAGTGCCAATAACCAATGAGAACAGCGGGATGCCACATATCCAGACCTGTCTGGTGCATCTTCACAAGTCCAGGTAAATCGTGAATCCCCGCACAGAGTTTACCTGGACATTTTTGGTGGTTCGAGTGAGTTCTTGAGTCGTTGCCGCAATCTCAAACATTTCATCCCCCGAGGTTATTTTGAATTAGCATGTCGGTATCCCAAACCGGCGGTTCTTGCCTTGACTCTCGATGTCGATTTCAGCCTGACTTCAAAGTTATGCCAGCGATGTCACATATCAAAGCGTCCAGCTAGTGGATTGGCGTAATGAGCTAGCTGAACCTGTTTTTTTTATATCCGGAACTACCGTGTGCAACTAACTAAGGCATTGTATAGATACAGTAACAAATATATCAATACACTGGCTCCCGAGGGTGGCCTGGGTGGCCACATGCCTCTCACGCTCCACACCTCTTATACGACATGATTTGCGTTTTCTATTCTACTCCTCGTACTGGAAGTGACATCATAACCCGTCCACATACGAACTTAACATTGATACGTCAAAGTTAAAATCAAAAAAAAAAAAAAAAAACGAAAAACGGACAAGTGGAGGCAATTTTCAATATTTGATTTTCATTTTTGCGTGAAGCAAAACGAAAAACGAAAATTGAAAATTGACTGTCAAATATCAATTTTCGTTTTTTGTTTTTTGTAATCCCAGAATTAAAAATTGAAAATTGACAGTCAATTTTCAATTTTTGATTTGAGAACACAAAAACAAAAAACGAAAATTGAAAATTGACGGTCAAATTTCAATTTTTGATTTTGAGATTACAGAAACAAAAAACGAAAATTGAAAATTGACAGTCAAATTTCAATTTTTGATTTTGAGATTACAGAAACAAAAAACGAAAATTGAAAATTGATGGTCAAATTTCAATTTTTGATTTTGAGAAACCAAAAACGAAAAACGAAAATTGAACTGTGCAAGGTTACACGGACCCCGGTACTCTGTTTTCGACCACAATGACTTCCGTTCTGTATCTTCGTCTTACAGCATTCGCTAAAATGACCTATAAGATGACAACGTCCGCATTCTTTCTCGCGTGCGGCGCACTCGGGGTCACGGACATAATGACCTTTCTAAGCGCATCGAAAACAGGCCCCCCTATGATCTCTGTCATCTTTCTTTTGTCGGTTTCCCTTCTCTTCTACTCTAACTTTATTTACTTGTTCATTGTGGAAACCATTTCCCGACTTTTCCATTTTTGCTGCCTGTTTTTCTGCTGCCTCTGTTGCTCTGGCAACTTCAAGACAATTTTTCAAAGTTAATGTTTCACCTTTTTCTAGAAATTTTCTTCGTAATTTAGACGACCGACACTTGTCTACTATTTGATCTCTAATGTTGTCGTCTCTCTGATCTTCGTACTCACATAATACAGCCTGTTGTCTCGAAAGTGTCGAAAACTGATCAACGGTTTCGTTTTCCTGCTGCGCCATTTGCCTGAACACGTGACGTTCATATGGCACGTTTGTGCGTGGCGCGAAATGTTTGTCTAGGGCTCGTACAGTCGATTCATAGTCTGTTCCAATGACTTCCAGAGTTTCAAAATTGTCCTGCACATTCATTCCAGTCAAATGCAATAGCAAGGCACGTTTCCTATTGTCCTTCGTTATGGCCTTCCAGCGGCATAGCTCCAAATATTGATGGAATTGTTCATTTTTTGATACCAGCAAGAGACTTCGCACGCTGAAAGAAAGATACCTTGCGGTCATTTTCTGATATTGTGCCAAGCTGAAACATGATTGGTTGCCGAGTTATCCCCATTCAAAAGTCGGGGATAGTTGATTTTTTTCAAAATTATAGGGTTGGGATAAGAGATCATTGATGCTTTTGTTAAAAATGAACGAATTCATTTAATTCTTTCTGTACATTGGTCGGAAATAATAGTTTTACAACGTGATACCAGAAAATGTATTCATGGATAAATGTGACGTCACCTGGGGACCGTATAAAAATTACAAAGCACAGATTTTTAAAACAGTTGCTGAGGCTGCGTTTTGTGCCCTGGGATGAGATTATTGTTAAAATTACTGCTACAAGCACAGATTAAACAGGTAATTGATTCCTCGTTGCCATGATATCCGAATCAGACAGAAAAATACAAAAAGACAGGGTTTTCCACAGCTTGAAAGATTGACTATATTTCTGGAATTTCTCACGTTCACGAAACGTAAAGTATGCCTTGCATATTCATAAACACTCAAACAATCTGTATACTCGACTCACAGCACAGAGTAAAATCCTCTTTAAATTGATTTTATTTGGCTTACATGTACATCGATCATCACAACAATTTAATTATATGTCCTGCTTTATTTATCATTTAAAATTGTGAAAATGGTGTGAAAATTGCTGTGAAAATGTGTCTGCCAGTATACGAGGCTCATAAACCATTTACGGCAGCCATTTCCGGTTTCCTGCGGGTTCCGGTTTGGCAACTTCTGGGGTTTCGGTAAGGACATTTTGTCTTTCCGGCCCCGTTATGAGTCCCGCTGTGACAACTCCCGGTGGGGGAATCTTCCGGTACAATCGGATCTACAGTGGCCTAGTTCATTTGATTCCGTTTGTGTTCGGGTGTCCCTTAGCTTAGCCCTCGGATTGATGCGGAAGTTTCGGGTTTTGGTGAAATAAACCAGTTCTGACAACTTTTGGCATCCACTCCCGGTTATGCGCACGTTCCACTTGAGGCCCTTGCGCAGTTTTCGGTTCGGGCATCACATCCGCTTGATCTGTAGGCTGACCTATCGATGAGGCGTCATGGGATCGTGCATCGACGCTCTATTCGGTTTCTGACATTAATCAGAATCCAGAGCGGCATTCATTTTCCGAGGTTTTACATGCTCTTTACGAGATATACCCGGATATGACACGACCCCAGCCACCGACGCCCTCTCGCCACAACCAGGCAGACGCTCTCTAGATTTGTATCTAATACCGCTTATGCCGGTGCTAGGGGCCGTGTGGTCATATCATCCAAGTTGCCACATGAACAGGTACAATAAAAGCGTACCTGAGATACAACACATATCACAAATCGATTCCTGGTATGTGCTTTAGAGTAGGTTAACCAGAAGACTATTCTGTGAAGTCATGTGACACAGTCAGTATGTCGGCACCTCTTCCCACTTCCCTTATATATGTTGTAACACGCTATTCATGGATTATGTTCCGTTCTTGAGGCGGTTTTAGACCAGTCTAATACGTTTTACGAGAACGGATAGGCGTGCACTCTTTAGGTCGATTTCATCTTCGGATCCACTTCCGGTGGAGAAGTCTACCTCCAGTGTACGACATCCATGATTTAGCGTATGACTTTAAGGTCGCTGATCCGGAACTGGAAGTCAAGGCAATGAGGTTCCGGTCAAGATCTTGATCCTGCTAACTGGCAACCAGTCTTCTACTCTTGAAGATGTCACACGACAGGGGGTAACCATTGCCTCTCATCCACTGTGTCGAGCAGGCTGTCGGACTCACAGTTAACAACCAGTTGCACTTCTGAACTGCTTTTACTGGTGGATCTGCAGAACGTGACTTTTAAGTCTAATGCGGACGCATTAGTTCTATCCACGTTCAATGCGGCGATGCTAGTTCACGTAAGACGCTAGTCTTACCTATCATTGGTGGTGAACTACTCTCCATATTTGGTCCTTCGATCTTTGAAGAGCAATCGCCTGCATAGTCGCTGTTGTTCATTGGCATTATCCCGTCTCTCAGGCAAGCAGTAGAGTAGGGTAAGCCTGTTTCTACTCCTACAGCGGGTGGTTCGGGGGCCTCTAACGGGCGTCTACCGACGTTTCCGGTTCCCCATCCAAACATTCCAGACCGACTACTTCCGATTCGAATCCGAAGGGAAAGTAACAGTCGTCTGGAATTAAGCCACAACAGTGAGACGAGATTATTCCCGACTGAAGATGGGAAACGCTGGTAAGAAGCAGCGGGATGGGCGACATTTCGGGCCGTGACATTTCTTTTGTCATGGCAGGATTTCGATTTGCCACAACTTCCGGTCACACTAAAACCCAATCTTCCTGTACAGGAAGTTCAAGGGTTTTGGCTGCTTCAACGCCGTCTCCTATTCCAGTACGTACGGCGCATCTTCTGGAAACACAGGCATCAGTGGACAAGCTCATCCCCGGGTTCTCTTCTCCGGTGTTCCTGTACACCGGAAATGCGCATGATTATCAATCTAAACCGCCTCACTTTCGCATGGAATCCTTCTGGTCTATCAAGACCGCCCTGGTCCAAGGCTAATGGCTAACATCTCTGGATCTACGGGATGCTTATCTGCATATCCCGATCCATCCGAAGTACCGGAAGTACCTGATATTTATGGTCGGCGCTCGCCGTTTCCAGATTCAGGATCTTCCCTTCGGGTTGGCCAGTTTCCCCTGGGTTTTTACCAGGGTGTTTCAGCCAGTGGCGGTATACAAGCACAATCGGGGTATAAAATACCATTTTTACCTCGACGACTCCCTTATCGGGAATTGGTGCAGGAAACAGCTCAGATGCGATACAACATTTGTATAGCACCTTCTCGAGACACTGGGTTATCTCCCACACTTGGAACAATCGAAGTTAACGCCGTCTCAACAGCGATGCTTCCTATGCGTGGCTTAAGCCACCAATTTGCCTCTTGCTCGGCCACCGGAAGTTCGCTGGCGCAAGATATGTCAATAGATCCCATTGTTCTTCAGACATTCTTACCGAACAGTCCTTCAATTTGCATCAGTGATCGGTCTCCTGACATCAAGTCAGGATGTCCCTCATGGAGGCCGGTTACAGTTACGCCCATTGATGCGATATCTAAATCATCATTGTATAGACAGGCGCAGGAATCCCATAATTCCTGTCAGAGGGGAAGTCAAACGTCACCTATTATGGTGGCTAAACCTTCTCAATGTGATGCCTGGAGTAACACTGTTTCCGTTCATAGCAACTCCTCAGTTGTTCACGGATGCATCGATGCATGGTTGCGGGGGCCCACCTCGGGTCCAAGTCGATATTAGGCTTTTGGACTGCGGATGAGAGATCGTTACACATCAATGTACTGGAGTTCATCACCGTGAATCGAGCTGTTCTCCCATTGATATTGGTACATGTATCCACAGACAACACAACAGTTGTGGAATACATGAACAAGATGGGGGGGGGGGGGGGAATCGGTCGGCCATTCTATTGAGTCAAGTCGAAATTCTCTTCCACTTCTGCTGGCAACACGATCTAGTCCTTCGTACCAGACACATAACAGGACATCTGAATGTTTTAGCAGATGCATTGTCCAGAAAACATCAGATTTTACCGACGGAGTGGCAACTACACCCAGGCATTCTGCGCTAGATCTCTCTGATCTGGGAAACTCCGCAGATAGATCCGTTTGCCACTCGCTTCAGCCATCTACTTCCTCTGTACATGTCTCCAATACTGGACCCACAAGCAGTGGGAGTAGATGCGCTGTCGCAGGATTGGACAGGGCTAATAGCCTAAGCGTTTCCGCCTTCGGCAATCCTGCCTCTAGTACTACAAAAGATACGACAGCACTGCTGCATAGTGTATTTAGTAGTCCCCAGCTCGCACGTGGTTTCCCGACCTCCTAGACATGGTGGTCGACGTTCCAAGACGTCTTCCATTATGGGGGGGGACTACTTCGTCAACCGAAGTTAGCCGTTTTCCACCATTAACCTCAGATGTTCCACTTGTACGTGTGCAAGTAATCAGGAATCAACTCTGAGGAGGGATTTTCTCGAGAAGCTAGGCAGAGAATGGTCACTTCCACTCGAAGGTCCACTTCCGCATGTTATCAAGGAAAGTGACAGATCTTCCAGGAGTGGTGTTTTGGAAGAAACATTGATGCCAGTCATGCCTCTGGTCAGCAGATAGAAGACTTCCTGTTTTTTCTGTTCAATCAATAGGGCATGGCTCCATCAACTGTGAATGGTTACAGAGCAGCTTTGTCTAGGTTTAATCCAGCTTCTGATCCTAATCTAACGTCTCTGGTTAAGTCGTTTAGGATTGATAGACAAGCCGATGTTCGTAAACTTCCACAATGGGATTTGGCGTTTGTTATGCGGAGACTTTCTGAACCTCCGTTTGAACCCATAGCTACCATCGATTTGAAGTTTTTGCCGTATAAAACTGTTTTTATTGGCATTAGCGTCAGCGGCGAGAGTTGCACGCTCTGGACGCTCTGGACGTTATGATTCTTTAAGTCCTGGTTTAATCCTGCCTTGTTTCGATTTACTTACCCTCTCTATGAAAGAAAATAAACTGAAATAAAACAAATGCAGCACTTCTAAAAAAACTAACTTTCAAATTTGCCAGTAATTCAAGGACCACCCCTTGAGCAAGTCACGTGGTCATTATTTATTAAATTTTCATCAGCTAAGCTTGGAAATTTGCCTTTGTTTTGTTTAACGCACACTGAAAAGTGATTTCCCGAGCAAAACAATTATGGAACGGTTCAGTTCAATAATCTTGTGCAGCCATCGTGCGATTTCAAAATTGTCAAATCGACAAAATGAGATATTTTTGCATGTTTGCTTAAGTATTATTCTATCGTATTTTCCATCTGATTTTAATAATTTCACATAAGCGGTTATTTTTCCATAAAATGACAGCACAAGAATTACTGTTGACAGAAATTTAGCAAATCTGTGAGCAGAAATTGCGCCTTATCAAGTTTTTGATACATTTTCATTAGTTATTATGGGACGGTCCCTTAATGATGTCATATTGTATCAATGAACGCATTTTTTTGCATTGTCTACTAGGACTGTTATTGTGTGCCAATATACAATACAAATTAGACTGATAACTTCATTGGTTTTGAAGATATAGGCAATCTCGTACCCCTACCCCCTTTTATTTTATAACTATTTTTACTCCAACCCATAATATTCTAAGAGGGTTAACGACACAACCAGTGATTTCCCAGCTTGGCACAATATCAGAAAATGTTCACATGATGTTTCTCTTCCACTGTACCAAATTTCATGCTGGTATCACAAAATGAACAATTGTTCAGCTATGCCGCTGGACTATACCCTCTATATAATAGTCGAATGCACGCCGCCATCGCTTCCATCTTTGAGCCATGCGGGTAGGATCACCCGTACAATCAAACGGTCATAGGGCCGGAATGTCAACTGATTCTGCCATTTTGCTGTTTCAGAATGTGAATAAAGTGTTCCTGATTTATCCTCGTCGCCAATTGTAACGTTTGTCACCGTGTAAATACTTAGATGGTACGGATGAAACTTTATAGATCTCGCTACAGCTGAAGTAAAGAATATGAAAATAGACCAATAAATAGCGGTGTGTCGATAGAACCCGCATGCGCAGTGTACAGTGATGTAATTGTATATAAGGATGATTTGCCTTAACTTATCATTCTCTCGCTACCACTCGTTAACATTCACTCATTATCATGTTCTATTTGAAATACAACGTTTTCCCCAGTGTAGGGAACTCTAACGGGCACACCTACGTGGATATTACCTGGAGTAAAGATGTAGCCGACTCCGACCCTTTGCCCAGTATAAAGACCGTACGTTTAACGCGTGAGGGGCGGGTGGAATTGACGGACTATGTCGTTGTGATGGACGACCTGATCGTTGAACGCCGAGCCTTTGATATTATGCGGGGATGTCTACGTCAATTACGAGCGCTTTCGTGGGGAGGATAAAGTCCATATTCGCCGTTGGAAGATGAATGAAAAGAAGACAATGTACCCCTACAAAGCCGGAGAGACCTTGGGCCTGTGGGTGTGGTTGAATTTGAAGAAGTGCGCAGAGGACATCGACACAGCCTTGGACACATGTCTTGGTCACCCGGGTGTACCGTCCAACACCTGCTGGATTTGTGATAAAACTTGCTCACGGCACGATAACCTACTCAGACACATTCGCACCGTACACAAACGAGAGACACGTCCAACTGGAACGCTACGCAAACGACGTTGCTGTGTGTGCGGATCAGTAGAAACGATAAACTTGGAAAGTCTCTGACAAAGCTTCAAAATGTACGATTTGCACTTGTACTTCCTCTTTGTTGATATATAAATAACGTCATTGTATTTCATAGTATTGTCTTTTATGTACTCGTTATCGTTTATGAACTCACTAGCTCCGAGCTCCGATCTCCCAAGTGTCCCATCCCCGAGCTCCCGAGTGTCCCATCCAAGAGATCCGAGCTCCGAGCTTCCGAGTGTCCCATCCCCGATCTCCGAGCAAGAGTCTCATCCCCGGGCTCCGAGCTCCGAGTTCTTGCATATAAACACGACATACATCGGCTAGCCTTCATTATACGACGGCTGTCGTAGTATTGGACCATTTCTATACGATGTCCTCGTGTGGAAAAAACGTCCTGGTTGATGAGGTTCTTCGGGAGACGAATTTATCCCCAAAACGTGGACTATTTCATGCAAACTTTTCACAGAGCTGTGAATCTCCCCTACGGGTATCTGTTCGTCGATTTAAAACCCCATACCCCGACGCACGCAGACTAATGACAACCGTATTGGCGGTCCATACTTCATGTAAGAAAGCACGAGAGAGATATCCTCTCCTTATTGGCGTTTACGCCAATGGCATTCAACTTTAATAGGGTGGGTGGTGGTGGTTGGAGACCGTGATACATGGACATTGAACAAGGAGTATTTCTGTGACCGGCACAATGAAGCGACAGAATGGCCGTATGCTGTCTGTTTTGGGGGAGACGTCAGAACGGCAGAATGAAAATCGTGGCCGTGTAGGCCTTCTTTTATTTTGGCGACAGCACTATGGCACAATGAAGCTCTCTCAATTTATCAAGTATTTACAAATAGGACTATTACTGTGGCCGGCAGAATGAAGCGGCAGAATGACCGTAGTCTCTCTTATTTGGGGAAGACGGCAGAATGGCACAATGAAAATTATGGCCTTGTACTCGTTTTTTTTTATCACGGCAGAATGTCTCAATTAAACTTTCTCAATTGATCAACTATTTAATTAGTCTTTTTTTTTATCACGGCAGAATGATCCAACCGATCCAACTCAACATTTCCAACTTATCATCTATTTAAAATATAAAAACTAGAAGGATTTCTCTTTTTTTTTTGGGTGCACGGCACAATGTCACTTTCTCAATGTATCAAGTATTTAAAATACAAGGATTTCTGTGATCGGAAGAATGAAGTGACAGACTGACCGTACTCTTTGTTAATCTTATTTAGACACAAAATGTGTCAATGTTACATACATATATGTAGGAGGATTTGACATCGATTGAAAAATGTAGGCCTACATATACAGCAAGGCTACCAAAGAGCTCGCCTGGTATTTCCTTCCGATATGTATTATTCTTTCCTTGCCATGCTTCATCCACTCCAGTTGTGTACCAATTCATAAACATCCCCTCCATAATGGACAATGTGTATGGCATGTGTATGGCAAGTTTAGGCTCAATTGTTTTACTTAATTGGAAAGTAAAGCAGAGCCTGTGTTCAGTGATCCGTCAGTTCAGCTACTTGGATAGTTTCTTTGGTTGCTGTTCTATCTCTTAATCTGCATGCATGCGAGACCTTGGAAAGTAAAGCAGAGCCTGTGTACTGATCCGCGAGTTCAGCTGCTTGGGTTCTAAAACTTAAGTATTTTGTGGAAAATACGTCTCGTCACAAATTATGTAAAGATTAGTTGTAAAAATATTTATTGTTATATAAATAGGCCGATTCTCTGCAAATGTTATCATTACCCGAACACATCCTCCAGTGCGGAGGCAAGGAGTAGGGGGAGGGGGCGGTGCGTCCCCCTGTCACCAGGTCTTAAATCCGAGAATGTCTCCTGATCAGTACTCCATTTCTGTGGAGTGTTTGTTGGCGGTTTCAAGTCATAAATCTTTAAGCCATCCGGAATGACCCGAATATTTCAGGGAACATATTTTCGAAGGATCTGGTCTGTTTGATGCTGTGTTTTGTATTGGTAATTTTGGTGCATCTTCCATGTAAGGGTCACGAAATTGGCGAAGAGTGTCTTTTAGCGGCTTTTGAAACATTTCCATAAGGGGTCAGTAGTCGGGCTGAGAGTGGTAAATCACTTTGCCTGTCGGCCTATACTACTGCGGTAATGTATCTCTTCATAGAAACGGCATTACGGCGTTTGGCAGTGTCAACCAGTGTTAGGGAGGAATGTATGTCAAGTCGAGTGTCAAAGCGGTGTTAGGGAGGAATGTACGTGAAGTCGAGTGTCAGCCAGTGTTAGGGAGGAATGTATGTCAAGTCGAGTGTCAAAGCGGTGTTAGGGAGGAATGTACGTCAAGTCTAATGTCAAAGTGGTGTTAGAGAGGAATGTGCGTGAATTCGAGTGTCAACCAGTGTTAGGGAGGAATTTATGTGAAGTCGAGTGGCAAAGCGGTGTTAGGGAGGAATGTATGTGAAGTCGAGTGTCAAAGTGGTGTTAGGGAGGAACGTATTTGAAGTTGAATGTCAAAGCGGTGTTAGGGAGGAATGTATGTGAATTTGACTGTCAAAGCGGTGTTAGGGAGGAATGTATGTGAAGTCGAGTGTCAAAGCGGTGTTAGGGAGGAATGTATGTAATGTTGAGTGTCAAAGCGGTATTAGGACTTAGGGTTAGGTATGCTTCATAACTATCAGGTTTAGGGTCATTTCAGCTATAGAAGTCAGATAATTTCTCCACCAAAGCGTAACTAGGGTAATGTCGAAGCTGGGCGTTCAGCATGAGTGTGCTTGAAGTTGACTTTCAAAGCACTGTTAGGAAGGAATATATCTGAAGTGCAGTGTCAAAGCGGTATTAGGGAAAAATGTACGTGCAATCGAGTGTCAAAGCTGTATTAGGGAGGAATGTATGTTTAGGTGAGTGTCAAAGCAGTGTCACGGAATGTATGTCAAGTCGAATGTCAAATTGTTGTTTGGGAGAAATGTATGTGGAGTCAAGTGTCAAAGCGGTGCTAGGGAGGAATGTACGTCAAGTCGAGTGTCAAAGCGGTGTTAGGGAGGAATGTATGTCAAATCGAGTGTCAAAGCGGTATTAGGGAGGAATGTACGTGAAGTCGAGTGTCAACCAGTGTTAGGGAGGAATGTATGTCAAGTCGAGTGGCAAAACGGTGTTAGGGAGGAATGTATGTGAAGTCCAGTGTCAAAGTGGTGTTAGGGAGGAATGTATTTGAAGTTGAATGTCAAAGCGGTGTTAGGGAGGAATGTATGTGAAGTTGACTGTCAAAGCGATGTTAGGGATGAATGTATGTGAAGTCGAGTGTCAAAGCGGTGTTAGGGAGGAATGTATGTAATGTTGAGTGTCAAAGCGGTATTAGGACTTAGGGTTAGGTATGCTTCATAACTATCAGGTTTAGGGTCATTTTAGCTATAGAAATCAGATAATTTCTCCACCAAAGCGTAACTAGGGTAATGTCGAAGCTGGGCGTTCAGCATGAGTGTGCTTGAAGTTGACTTTCAAAGCACTGTTAGGAAGGAATATATCTGAAGTGCAGTGTCAAAGCGGTGTTAGGGAAAAATGTATGTGGAGTCGAATGTCAAAGCAGTCTTAGGGTTGCATTGTACGTGAAGTCCAGTGTCAACCGGTGTTAGGGAGGAATATATGTAAAGTCGAGTGTCAAAGCGGTGTTAGGGAGGAATGTACGTCAAGTCAAGTGTCAAAGCGGTGTTAAGGAGGAGTACGTCAAGTCAAGTGTCAAAGCGGTGTTAGGGAGGAATGTATGTCAGGTCGAGTGTCAAAGCGGGATTAGGACTTAGGGATAGGTATGCTTCATGACTATCACGTTTAGGGTCATTTCAGCTATAGAAGTGCAGTGTCAAAGCAGTGTTAGGGAAAAATGTACGTTGAGTCGAATGTCAAAGCGGTGTTCGGGATGAATGTATGTGAAGTCGAGTGTGAAAGCGGAGTGAGGGAGTAATGTACATGAAGTCGACTGTCAAAGCGCTGTTAGGGAGGAATGTACGTCAAGCCGAGTATCAAAGCGGTGTTAGAGAGGAATGTACGTCAAGTCGACTGTCAAAGCGGTGTTAGGGAGGAATGTATGTCAGGTCGAGTGTCAAAGCGGGATTAGGACTTAGGGTTAGGTATGCTTCATAACTATCAGGGTTTGGGTCAGTTCAGCTATAGAAGTCGGATAATTTCTCCACCAAAGCGTAACTAGGGTAATGTTGAAGCTTGAGTGTGCTTGAAGTTGACTTTCAAAGCACTGTTAGGAAGGAATATATCTGAAGTGCAGTGTCAAAGCGGTATTAGGGAAAAATGTACGTGCAATCGGGTGTCAAAGCTGTATTAGGGAGGAATGTATGTTTAGGTGAGTGTCAAAGCAGTGTCACGGAATGTATGTCAAGTCGAATGTCAAATTGTACCTTGTATAGTGTAATAGCTAATTATTTAGCAACTATCTCCAATTAGAAAGCAGGATTGGCTTTGATTGTGACGTTGCAAAGTGACGCTCTCAAGAAAAACATCTTCATTCTGACGCACTTCATTGTGACGTTACAGGGTTAGGCTCATCCTTTCCTTCCATTCTGCCGGTTCAAAGTGCCGGCAGAAGAAAAGTCTCTGATTTTCCATTGTGCCGCTGCATTCTGCCATAAAGAACTAAAGTGACTGTGTTTCATTGTGACGCTGCAGCGTCAGTACGAAAAAAGATGGTCTTAAATTTTTCATTGTGACGTGCCATTCTGCCGTACCGAGAAAAAGTAATGTTTCTGATGATCAGTTAAACACTTTATTTCCTTCCATTCTGTCGCTTCAAAGTGCCGGCAGAAAGAAAGTCTTTCATTTTCCATTGTGCCGTTCCATTCTGTCGTAGAGGGAAAAAGTGATTGTGTTATATTGTGATGCTGGTAAGCAGGATTGACTTTGATTGTGACGTTGCAAAGTGACGCTCTGATGAAAGACATGTTCATTCTGACGCACTTCATTGTGACGTTACAGGGTTAGGCTCTCTTCCATTCTGTCGCTTCAAAGTGCCGGCAGAAAGAAAGTCTTTCATTTTCCATTGTGCCGTTCCATTCTGCCGTAGAGGGAAAAAGTGATTGTGTTATGTCATGCTGAGAAGCAGGATTTACTTTGATTGTAACGTTGCAAAGTGACGCTCTGAAGAAAGACATGTTCATTCTGACGCACTTCATTGTGACGTTACAGGGTTAGGCTCACCCTTCCTTCCATTCTGCCGGTTCAAAGTGTCGGTAGAAGAAAATTCTCTCATCTCCCATTGTGTCGCTGCATTCTGCCGTAAAGAAGTAAAGGGACTGTCTTTCATTGTGACGTTGCAGCGTCGGTTCGAAAAAATATGGTCTTAAATTTTTCATTGTGTCGTTCCATTCTGCCGTACTGACAAAACAGGTACCTTGTATAGCAACTACCTCCAATTAGAAAGCAGGATTGGCTTTGATTGTGACGTTGCAAAGTGACGCCCTCAACAAAGACATCTTCATTCTGACGGACTTCATTGTAACGTTACAGGGTTAGGCTCAACCCTTCCTTTCATTCTGCCGGTTCAAAGTGCCGGCGGGCAGAAAGAGAGAGAGTCTTTCATTTTCCATTGTGCCGTTCCATTCTGCCGTAGAGGGAAGAAGTCATTGTGTTATATTGTGATGCTGGTAAGCAGGATTTGACTTTGATTGTGACGTTGCAAAGTGACGCTCTCAAGAAAGACATGTTTATTCTGATGCGCTTCATTGTCACGTTACAGGGTTAGGTTCACCCTTCTTTCCATTCTGCCGGTTCAAAGTGCCGGCAGAAGAAAACTCTCTGATTTTCCATTGTGCCGCTGCATTCTGCCGTACCGAGAAAAGGTCATGTTCCTGATGACAAATTGACGAGTCAACTTCATTTCCTTCCATTAAGAAGGTGCAAAGAGCGTTGACAAAGACAGAGCTGTACTCTGCTGTACAAAGAAACTACTTTGAACCACATTGTGTTTCATTAATATGGCACTTGTACGGCTGAAAATAAGAGAATGGTGCAGGTTTCCACCCTCTTATAGTCTCTCTCGTGCTTCCTTACATGAAGTATCCACCGTATTGGCCGAGGAGCGCGATTCAGAGTCATTGACCGGTGTACAGACAGCGACAGAGCCCACAGCCGCCCAATTACTGACCCGCGTATACCTTGCCGTCGCATCATGCGACTCAAACGGTCTCTCGGTTCCCGACACAATTGACATTCGATATCCGTCCGGAACAGTCGATAACTTTCATGCAACAGATGGCTATCGGACGTTCTCGTAAAAACGCCGATCATTCAACAAACCTCTTAGTCAATGCATTCACCTAGTCCCCGAGATACAGTCAAGTTTCAGATCAGGCCCTTCTGTGGATTCCCCGAAGAATATGTCGATAAAGCGGTATCGCCACAGCTCTTTAAACCCAGTATGTACGGGTAAGTAGAGAAGAAACTCGAAGCGAAAGAAAAAGATTTTCACCGCAAAGGATATTCCAGGAAGAAATCCGAATCCTGGCGCATAATTTATTGACCGCTCGACTGCGATGATGTTTACACAGACTATACGGTACTTAAAACTCGTCACGGATATGAAATCTCTGGCCATTGACCCGATTCATATGAATATGGGTTGAAAACTCCAAACATAAGCTGGGTGGACGCGTACGGTAGAGCTATCGCTCAAAAGAAACACTTGTTTGAACGAATAATTGAGCATAAATACTCCTCAGACTCCCGATAGCCGTTATTCGACAGAACGATACCGACCTGAACGCACCGACAGCCCTATTTTCATGCGAAAGACTTGGTATTACTAGGTGACGTTTCCCGCGACCCACCCAGCGACGAAGACGATATTGACGATGACATCGATGATGACAACAATGACGAAGACGGGGACGAGGACGAAGACGACAACAGCTTTTGTGACATCGCGGTGAACAAAGCCGTCGACAAGCACAGGGACACCATAGAACGAAAATCGGAAGAACTGGGCGATTTCCAGGCAGCCGATACGTCCATGCGCCCAGAGATCGCGCCAACTTTGACAGACCTTTGTTTGAAAGAAGTCAAAGTGATGAATGAACGAACTTCCCCAGGAAGATCTTCACGAGATAGTAAAAATACCACCCGATACCAGCAGAAAGAATTAGATTACATCGCATATAAGGGAAGTGGGAAGAGGTGCCGACATACTGATAGAGCCACAATTTCACAACTTCGGAAGCCTGTGAAGTTTCCGTGAGCATGCACAAGAAGACGTTCGAGAAATTTCTTAAATTACTTCTGGAAATCATACAGCCCTTTTCGGATGATGTGGATGAAGAATTCTAAGAGTCCGTTTCCCCGTACCAACAACCAGCATTATTTTAACCCGTGTACCCGTGAACTGTTACGTATTGTGACAGTCTCACAGCGTCAATATAGTCTCGTAGAACCCTGTCTTAGTGTCGAACAACCATTGTTGTATATGACACGTTGTAGCATAATCGAGTATAATAATCAATGTAACACCTTATACATGCAAATTTACTTACCCTGTTTTGCTATTGTTTTTCTTCACTCTCGCCCGTTTTCTCTCTGTACACCACGTCTCTCTCGGGATGTGAATTCCAAATCGAGAAATTGCTACATCAGTGGATCCTGATTTGTTATAATACAGGTATCAGATTTTCTGTAATACTTGTTTTTTTTTAATTCTGAAAACACAATGTATTAAATATAACAGAACAGTTTATTGTGCAATGGAGTTTAATGTACTGGGATAGAAAGCATTTCTCTAGTTTTTGGAACTTATTCATCAGCACCAGTAAATTGTCTTTTCGTTTTCAGTTCTTTTTCACGCCATGCTCCACACTGGAACTGTGAACGCCAGAGTAAATCGATATTGCGAGCGGTATCCATCTCGGTGAGCCACGGGCCCACTACGGCGTCTTCGTTCACCTGTGATAAACTCTGATTGAAGTAGAACAGCTTACGTTCGCTGTCCGACAGGTCGAGTAACGGGTTTTTCTTTTACCGTAAACAGCAGAGGTAACAAATATTAAGGGGTATTTCACGCATTTCATGCAAGTTTTTCATCGCCGAAATGTTATGTGCGTTATCGTATTCGAGAGACGGAGTGGTTTTCGATCGCGTTTCCAGTACATTGATTTTCTGTTTCTTGGAGTACTTTCATGAATGTATTCAATGCCTTTTGTCCTCGTCTAGTCAGGATTTCCAATAACAGGTCACATCTGGCCACGAAAAAGGGGTCTTGAAAGAGATATATGAGTTTTTTCACTGATCGCTGAATGAGCATAGCCATTCCATTGTTTTGGTTTTTTTTGCTGAAGAAACGAACAAAATATTCTGTTCTGAAGCCATTTAGAAATGACTGTAAAATGAGAGATAAATGACGTAAACACAGTCGATAGCTGATCTGTACTCATTCTTCAATCAGTCTATATTTTAACTTCATACTCGTATCTTTCTAGATCTTCTTCTCTTTCACTCATACCTATGTTCAGCAAAAATTGTCTTTATAGCGTCATAGTTTCCCAATGATATGATTTGCAAGTTTTTCAAATATATTAAAATTTGTTGTTTGGTGACAGTATTGTTGTGTACCGCTAAATGACGAAGATACACATTAGCCAGGCGGATGGAAGACCTTTGACGTCCAGCTGTTTTCACCTCTTGAATCAACCAAATACACAGTTTGAAATAACGAATATTATCCTGTCTAAGCCTTAACCAGGTGCGCGTATCCTTATACCTTAAAAGCCTCCTTGTATCTATAAAGTTCTATAATTTTTAGGGGCCGATCACGAAACATTCGAACTTAAAATGATTCATTCTGTTCTCCAAAAAAGGCAATGATTTTTATGCCACAGAATGACGACACGTAGTGTTCAAAGGTATATATTCATTATCTCATCGGAATATCGCATAGTGAAAGACCTTTTCACTTTGTGGGGTTCATTTCTGTTAAAATTCGACCGCGCGAAGATAAGGAGAACACATCGTTCTCCTCTTCTCGCTGCAGCAAAAATTCCAATTCTACGGAAGCCGGCACATGACAAATTCGCGAGAGTGAGTTATCAAAGATACCAGTTTTTTCCATATTCTAACGTTATTTGCCGTTGCCATCGAAAATTCGTGTCACACTTGCGATCCATTACCATACCCACAGCGTACTTATCCTGCAATAGACATACATGTAGATCATTGTGTATAGCCAATACACGCATATCATGCCTGACAGGTGAAAAACTACGGAAGCGCGTTAATAACAAATACGCGAGTGACAGTTCTGCCAAAATGACGTTTTCAGACAGGTATCAGATTTTCTGTAATACTTGTTTTTTTTTAATTCTGAAAACACAATGTATTAAATATAACAGAACAGTTTATTGTGCAATGGAGTTTAATGTACTGGGATAGAAAGCATTTCTCTAGTTTTTGGAACTTATTCATCAGCACCAGTAAATTGTCTTTTCGTTTTCAGTTCTTTTTCACGCCATGCTCCACACTGGAACTGTGAACGCCAGAGTAAATCGATATTGCGAGCGGTATCCATCTCGGTGAGCCACGGGCCCACTACGGCGTCTTCGTTCACCTGTGATAAACTCTGATTGAAGTAGAACAGCTTACGTTCGCTGTCCGACAGGTCGAGTAACGGGTTTTTCTTTTACCGTAAACAGCAGAGGTAACAAATATTAAGGGGTATTTCACGCATTTCATGCAAGTTTTTCATCGCCGAAATGTTATGTGCGTTATCGTATTCGAGAGACGGAGTGGTTTTCGATCGCGTTTCCAGTACATTGATTTTCTGTTTCTTGGAGTACTTTCATGAATGTATTCAATGCCTTTTGTCCTCGTCTAGTCAGGATTTCCAATAACAGGTCACATCTGGCCACGAAAAAGGGGTCTTGAAAGAGATATATGAGTTTTTTCACTGATCGCTGAATGAGCATAGCCATTCCATTGTTTTGGTTTTTTTTGCTGAAGAAACGAACAAAATATTCTGTTCTGAAGCCATTTAGAAATGACTGTAAAATGAGAGATAAATGACGTAAACACAGTCGATAGCTGATCTGTACTCATTCTTCAATCAGTCTATATTTTAACTTCATACTCGTATCTTTCTAGATCTTCTTCTCTTTCACTCATACCTATGTTCAGCAAAAATTGTCTTTATAGCGTCATAGTTTCCCAATGATATGATTTGCAAGTTTTTCAAATATATTAAAATTTGTTGTTTGGTGACAGTATTGTTGTGTACCGCTAAATGACGAAGATACACATTAGCCAGGCGGATGGAAGACCTTTGACGTCCAGCTGTTTTCACCTCTTGAATCAACCAAATACACAGTTTGAAATAACGAATATTATCCTGTCTAAGCCTTAACCAGGTGCGCGTATCCTTATACCTTAAAAGCCTCCTTGTATCTATAAAGTTCTATAATTTTTAGGGGCCGATCACGAAACATTCGAACTTAAAATGATTCATTCTGTTCTCCAAAAAAGGCAATGATTTTTATGCCACAGAATGACGACACGTAGTGTTCAAAGGTATATATTCATTATCTCATCGGAATATCGCATAGTGAAAGACCTTTTCACTTTGTGGGGTTCATTTCTGTTAAAATTCGACCGCGCGAAGATAAGGAGAACACATCGTTCTCCTCTTCTCGCTGCAGCAAAAATTCCAATTCTACGGAAGCCGGCACATGACAAATTCGCGAGAGTGAGTTATCAAAGATACCAGTTTTTTCCATATTCTAACGTTATTTGCCGTTGCCATCGAAAATTCGTGTCACACTTGCGATCCATTACCATACCCACAGCGTACTTATCCTGCAATAGACATACATGTAGATCATTGTGTATAGCCAATACACGCATATCATGCCTGACAGGTGAAAAACTACGGAAGCGCGTTAATAACAAATACGCGAGTGACAGTTCTGCCAAAATGACGTTTTTCCTATTTTTTTTCACATTCTTTACTTCAACTGTAGCGAGTTCTATAAAGTTTCATCCCCAGTTGCAAAACCCAATTTGAACTGGACGCGGTTTCAAACAATCCGCGTCCCTGATTCGCTCAACTTGAACGCCAACCGTTCGACATTTGACCTATCATCTCTAAACTTTGACCTTGACCTTCTGACGTCATTCTTTCTTACTTATTCAGTGTCCAGTTACCTCCTGAGGTCATTGAGAGCGGCCAGTCAAATGCCCACTGGGTTACTACTGATGAGTGCAATTACAGTTCTAGAACCAAATTTCAAGTTCTTGCTGCTTTACCATCGAGTGAGCAAGGACATGCGATCACCATCCAGCTGTTAACAAGTACAATTTACGGTGCCATCGATTAAGCAAGGACACTTGCCATCTGGTGGACAACGACAATTACCATCGAGGAAGCAAGGATACTTATCTTGGAATGAGCAATGGCATTTACCACAGATTAAGACCGGACAATTGGGTAGATACTTCATGTAGGAAGTTATTATCAAAGCCTTTGTTCAGCTGAAAAGGCGCAGGTCTAGACATATTGTTGTCCCCAGACTTGGCTATTGTGTGCATTGTCTCTTAATTCTTACACAGAGTATGAACCGACACTTGTCATCGAATGAGAAAGAAAGTTCCATTAAGTGAGTAAGTGTACTATGGACTGAAACATTGACACTCACCAGGGAGTGAGTTAGGACACTTTCCATCAAATGACACTTCCCATCGAGTGAGAAAGGACAAATACCAGGGGTGAGTGAGTGAATAGAATTTAACGTCGCTTTCAAGAATATTTCAGCTATATCACGACGAACCAACTAAGCACCATCCAGCCTACCATCGAGTAATCAATGACACTTACCGTGGAGTAATCTAGGAAAGTCACGACCGAGT
>JAVTVY010011815.1:0-57029 GCA_036873755.1 Hanleya hanleyi | reverse complement strand
GAGAGCAGTACTCGGATTGGTGGACATGTTTGACCGTCGCACGCGTGCGATGCTCCAATAGTACACGCGCAGCTTATTGTACCCTATGGAAATAGGGTACAGGGTGTACTATAGGAGCATCGCACGCGTGCGACGGTCAAACATGTCCACCAATCCGAGTACTGCTCTCATTTTGCTAAAAACAAACGCCAATCAAATTTTAGGTATTTCTACATTCTAAAAATATCCACCAATCAGAGCACGCTTCTTTCGTAACACCCAAACAGTCAGTCGCACAATGAATCATTCACACCCACACATATATATATAAAAGCGGGCATAATAAGAACGGCCGTAAAGAACAGTGAGTCACCACTCTTGCATTATTAGTTTATAGCATTATGTTAAAATACTCGCGGGTAAACTGGGTCATATCCTAAAATAATATTTGTACCACGTATATGTGGTTAATATTTATTTTATGGTAACGAGCGTCAGATGAAGAAAAAACAACTTTATTTTTACAGACAGTTACATATAGTCATCATACAGCTTGTTAAGCCATTTGCTCTCTACATGATCAGCAAGTCGCCCAATTACCCATATGTGAACCTAATGAACCATTTGATGCAAACGCCCCTGCATCTGGCCATCATCACAAACCAGTCCGATGTCGTACGACATCTGATGGTTGCGGGCGGTCAGGTCTATCAGATGGACAATATGGGAAATACACTTCTCCACATCGCATCCCTGGAAGGTTAATTGGAATGTGTCGAGGCTCTTACAAGACTAGTCTACTACGAAGAGGCCCTTGGCAACGTTATAAAATTCCCTTCCAAAGAATTTGGAAACAGTTAACTATGAAGGTGAATAAATCAATTTACCACAAGTAAATTGATAGTTTGGATATAAAATAATCAATTTGCTACAATAAGAAACAATGTGAAAATATGAAATTGTAGTTGTTTTGAAGATTGCTAAAGATCAAGTCATTCCTTTTAAACAAAAGTATTCCCGTTGAGGAAATGATAACTGTAATGCCGAGGTAATATAATGCAAATATGTACTTTTATTTTAATGTCCTGCTTGTCTGTGTTTCACAGGTCGGACATGGTTACACCTGGCACCAGACAATTACCTTCGACCACACACTAAACAACCCAACCGGAGAATAACAGAGCAGTTGATAATTTTTGAGGTGGACGTGAATACTGCTGTAAGTGATTGTGGCGAACTTTTTACGCATATCACATTTTAAGGGGAGTGATCACTCCCTCAAACTCACATAATCCCTACCAAGGAGCGCCAATGATCACTCTCCCAGAAAAATAGCAAAGTAATGTGGAGTTATACTGACGAGTCGGCAATACTTCGGCAATACAACAATCACACTAGCCTATACTGAGATACTCAATACGCATTCGCATTTACTCAGTTACTCAATATATACTCACATTTACCCACTATATACTCAGTATATACTCAGTTACTCAATATGCATTCGCATTTACTCAGTAAATACTCAGTTACTCAATATATACTCAAAATTACCCGCTGTATACTCAGCTACTCAGATTTTACTCAGTATATACTGAGTTAATCAATATGCATTCGCATTTACTCAGTTACTCAACATATACTCATACCCATTTACTCAGTATATATTCAGCTACTCAATATGCATTCACATTTACTCAGTAAATACTCAGTTACTCAATATATACTCAAAATTACCCGCTGTAGAGCTGATTGGTCGATATACTTAGATAATAGAAGAGCTGCCCTCTGATTGGTTGATATTTTTAGACAATAGAAGAGCTGTGCTCTGATTGGTGGCTAAACGATCACACACACACACACATTGATTCAATGTATGGTTTAGACAATGACTCTCTCAATGACTCACTGATTCAATCTTTCATTTGTTCATTCATTCAATCTTGCACGAAATCATTGATTCAAAGAATCAATCAATGAATTAAACAATGATACACCCGTTTAGACAATGTCTGTCTCAATGACTCACTAATTCATTCATTTATTTAATCATTCAGTGAATGCATTCAATGACTCATTCATTCAATCTTTCACAAATCACTGATTCAAAGAATCATTCAATGAATTAGACAATCTCTGTCTCACTGGTTCAAAGATTCATTCAATGAATTATACAATCATACGTCCGTTTATACAATCTCTGTCTCACTGATTCAAAGAATGATTCAATGATTTACACAATCATACATCCGCATAATGACAGTTTCATTCATTCAATAATCCGCATAATGAGGGAATCATTCAAAATCACTGATTCAATCACAACATCATTTATAAAATGATTGATGCAATCACAAAATCACCGATTCAAAAACCATTCAATGATTTACACAGACATATATTGTCTGTGTGTAAATCATTACTGCATAGAGCATATATGGAACAGATTGAGACTAATAGAGTATCAAATACACAGAACTTCTGCGAAAAATGATATTTACCTTGGGTGTGGTCATATATGGGAAAATCAAAGTTGTATAGTCTCAAAGTCGTTATTAGGGCATATCAAGAAGGTGCTCTGGGTTAAATATGGTAATAATTGGAAAGAAAAGTTGACTGAAGTTAGTATATTGCGATCATATCGATCGTTTAAGTCAGAATTTATGGTAGAAAAAGCAGTAATAGATATACTAAACAGAAGTCACAGTGTAACAATGTTCAGGATTTGAATCAGTGCCCACAATTTTCCAATTGAAAGAGAAAGATATTGTCAACTTCCAGTTGAGGATAGAATCTGTGGGGTTCATAATCGTATTGATGACGAGACCCACTTCCTACTGAAGTGCACAAGATTTCGTTCGGAGATGACTGTCACTGTTTTATTCAACAAGACCTATATTTCCACTTGACAATTTTAATACTAAGATTGGCGATTTAAAGCTTATTGTAACCTGCCCTGTGTCAACTGCGATAAACGCAGTGGCCAAATATAATCACAAATGTGAAGCTATGAATAAACCAGTGTAATATGTAATCATTTTGCTAATTTCTCGTGCATTTTTATTATCACCTCTGCCGCTGTAACCTACAGACTAGACTGGAGGTCTGTCAGGAGTTTAAGTGAACAGAAATCTGTATAAAGGCTAGTCTAAAAAGCACGTTTTCCCCTCCAAATATTTTAATTATCGATTTTTTATAAGAAGGTTGCCAAGACCGTCTAACACATTAAGATTTCTATTGGGTAAATATGACCTAGAGCACGCTGAAAAGGAACTCTGGCACGCGTTGATACACAGCAATAAAAATATTACAAAAGGGATTATTTAGCCATTTATTTTCGCTTAGACTGATATTTAAGAAACTGATGAAAAGTGCTGAAAAAGTAAAGTTTGTGTGTCAAAGAAAGCACACTTAAGGCGCGAACTTAGCTGAGTAGAGTACAGACGTGCCTGTGCATGTCGAGAATATAAGACAATAGAACAGGTGCATTCACAATACTGTGGGCAAATGACTCATACATGTAGCTCTTTGTGGGGAGTCTACATAGATGCAAGTCTGTACATGTTGAGAATACAAGACAAAGGGATAGGTGTACTAATAATAGAACATGGGTTTTTCCCAATGATGTCGGAATTTAAAAATAGAACCGAAGCGATGCTGTATAAATTACATATAAACACTGGGATTAATTATATATAAAACAATGAGCATTAGATACTCAGGGAATACTACATATGAAGTATCAAAACGGGGATTATTAGATAAGTAACAAAGACACTATTTTGGGCATTATTACATATAAGATTGTGTCAGAAGCAAGGTGACTTGGGTGAAAATACTGTGATTTTTGATATATATATAAAGTGTAGACAAAATATAATCCAGTCAAGAAAACACATGTAAATACCTATGAAATATATTTGGAGGGCCGCGCAATGTCTAAGGGAAACAGCACTTAAAAGTCAATAAAAAGGATTAATACATATGAAGTAACAAGACGGGGATTAATAGTAACAAAAATACTATTTTGGGCATTAATACATATAAGATTGTGTCAGAAGCAAGGTGACGGGGTGAAGATACTGTGATTTTTGATATTTATCATGAAGTCTCATTAAGACCTCATTTTGACAACATAATTATACGAAACATGTATAAGGTCGGTGGAGAAGAATAACAGCCGAAGTGTCATTTTTATGAATGGCAAAACACATTTGAATAACGTCAATTAAGATTTCTAGTGCAATGATATCAATGAATATAGCCTGGCTCGCCTAGGCGCACTGACCAGACCAACTCTTTGATCCCTCGGCTCGAGGTCACAAAAGGGCGCGCATGTTATTATCCCTTAGAGTTAAATGATAATGCCAGGTGGCATGTGCGCTCGATCGTGCGTATATGAAAGGAACGCTTGTATTTAATTACCTCTTTTGGGAAGAAACGAAACAGAGATTTGTACATGAAGAAGAGCTTGAAAATCAGTTTATTTACTCTTTTCATGTATTAAGGACAGTGGTTGGGTTTTCTCAATAATGTTAGTGTGTGAGCGTGTACAGCTCTTTGTTTATGGGGAGTCTGTTGTTATGTTTAGACACGTCTGTACTTGTCGAGAATTAAAGACAATAGAAGAGGTGTATTCACAATAGTATGACTCATAGCTATTTGTTTGTGGGGAGTCTACATAGATGCAAGTCTGTACATGTTGAGAACACAAGACAAAGGGATAGGTGTACTAATAATAAAACATGGGTTTTTCCCAATGATGTCGGGATTTAAAAATAGAACCGAGGCGATGCTGTATATAACTTACATATGAGCACTGGGATTAATTATATATAAAACAATGAGCATTAGATACTCAGGGAATACCACATATGAAATATCAAAACGGGGATTATTAGATAAGTAACAAAGACATTATTTTGGGCATTATTACATATAAGGTTGTGTCAGAAGCAAGGTGACTTGGGTGAAAATACTGTGATTTTTGATATATATATAAAGTGTAGACAAAATATAATCCAGTCAAGAAAACACATGTAAATACCTATGAAATATATTTGGAGGGCCACGAAATCCCTAAGGGAAACAGCCCTTAAAAGCCAATAAATCAATCAAACATATGAG
The DNA here is from genome assembly GCA_036873755.1 of Hanleya hanleyi. Classification (NCBI taxonomy): domain Eukaryota; kingdom Metazoa; phylum Mollusca; class Polyplacophora; order Lepidopleurida; family Hanleyidae; genus Hanleya; species Hanleya hanleyi. The sequence continues at coordinate 51,923 of JAVTVY010011815.1, read as the reverse complement.
ATAAAAAGGACTAATACATATGAAGTAACAAGACGGAGATTAATAGTAACAAAGACACTATTTTGAGCATTATTACATATAAGATTGTGTCAGAAGCAAGGTGACTGGGGTGAAAATACTGTGATTTTTTTATATTGATTGTCTCATTAAGACCTCATTTTGACATCATATTTACACGAAACATGAATAAATGTAATACAGCCATCCAGTAAATCAACCGACAACGATGATAAACATACCTTTTAGGGACTAAAGAGATGTTCCGAAAGAGAACTTCCAACTATGCACAATTATTCTATATTTCCAAAATGGCCCTCGATATTTAGTCACTCAGTCACTTGCAAACGGTTACATGGGTCGGTCCCCTTATACAGACTTTATAGTAAACATGATACAGACTGAATTTAACGAGAGGGGGAAAAATGGGTGAGTAGTATAGAAAGAAAGCAATATCATGTACGCATGAATGGATTATACTCGCTCTAAATGAGCTATTATTGATCCGTACGGGGGTAGACTATAGTACTACAATTCAGACAGAATGAGTGGTAGAGAAAGTGAAAAGCGGAAACACTGTGACCTTTGTGGAGAGATCATTAGTTATGGCATGGATCCTGTCCGATAAACAACAGGAATTATAGTATATGTGGGCAGATAAAATTTAGCTCTTGATGACAATGTAGAGTATGACTCATGGCTCTTTGTTTATTGTTTATTGTTCTGTGTAGACGCATCTGTACTTATCGAACCAGGCAGTTATAGCTGTTAAATTTAGTTCAGGGGAAAATTTCGTGTATCAAGGTGAGTTCGGCCGATGACCCAGTTAATTAATGATTCAATCAATCACTGAATGCAATAATCCGCATAATGAGGGAATCATTCATTTATTCAATAATCCGCGTAATGAGGGATTCATTCAATCTGCCACAAACTCACTGATGCAATCATTTACGTAATCCTACAATCACTGATGCAATCATTTACACAATCCTACAATCACTGATGCAATCATTTACACAATCATACAATCACTGATGCAATCACACAATCATTGAATCAATCATTTACACAATCACAAAATCACTGATGGAATCATTTACAAAATCATACAATCATTGATACAATCACTAAATCACTGATGTAATCACATAATCACTAACAATCACTACATACACTTACACAATCTTACAATCACTGATGCAATCAGAAAATCACTGATGCAATCATTTACACAATCCTACAATCACTGATGCAATCATTTACACAATCATACAATCACTGATGCAATCACAAAATCATTGAATCAATCATTTACACAATCACAAAATCACTGATGCAATCATTTACAGAATCATACAATCATTGATACAATCACTAAATCACTGATGCAATCACATAATCACTAACAATCACTACATACACTTACAAATTCACAGACTGATTCATGGGAGTCCATCGTTCTGCTTAGACGCGTCTGTACTTGTCGAGAATTAAAGACAAAGGGACAGGAGTATTAACAATAGTATGAGTCACCACGGGGGCACGTTTGTCGAGAACTAAAGACAAAGGAGCAGGCAATAACAAAAGAATACGGGTTTTCGCAATACTGTGGGCAGATAAAATTTTAGCTATGAAGACAATCGATAGCGTGACTCATCGCTCTTCGTCTATGAGGAGACCATTGTTCTGCCTAGACAAGTCTGTTCTTGTCGAGAACTAAAGACAAAGGAGCAGGCAATAACAATAGTATGACTCACCACTCTTTGTTTATGGGGAGTCTATTGTGCTGCCTAGACGCGTCTGAACTTGTCGAGAACTAAAGACAAAGGAACAGGCAATAACAATAGAACAGGGGTTTTCCTAATGATGTCATGATCTAAAAATAGAACTGAGGTGGTAGAAAATAGAACTTACATATGAACACGAGGAGTATTAAATAACAAAACAATGAGCAGAGGTAACAGAGGATACTATGTATCGCCGGGCCGGCACGCAGCGCGCGCGTGTTATCCGGACGCGCGCGCGGATGGTCAAAGGTCACATCCAGGTCAAAAGGTCACCCTTCCGACCCTAGGGTTTCCCCAATGATGTCATGATCTAAAAATAGAACTGAGGTGATACCCCATATAAAAATGGGGATTATTACTTATAAGTAACAAAACAATGGGAAGTCTGCCTGCCTAGACGCGTCTGAACTTGTCGAGAACTACAGACAAAGGAACAGGCAATAACAATAGAACAGGGGTTTCCTAATGATGTCATGATCTAAAAATAGAACTGAGGTGATAGAAAATAGAACTTACATATGAACACGAGGAGTATTAAATAACAAAACAATGAGCAGAGGTAACAGAGGATACTATGTATCACCGGGCCGCCACGCAGCGCGCGCGTGTTATACGGACGCGCGCGCGGATTATCCGCGATTGTGTGCGCGGGTCAAAGGTCACATCCAGGTCAAAAGGTCACCCTTCCGACCCTAAGGTTTTTCCCAATGATGTCATGATCCAAAAATAGAACTGAGGTGATACCACATATGAAAACGGGGAGCAATACTTATAAGTAAGAAAACATATTATGTAAAAAAATAGGGAGCAATACATATTAAGTAACAAAAAAGTGGGGAGCGGAATTATTACATATAACATTGGGCCAGTACTCTCTATTTAACTACTACTCATATTGTTTTAAGAAGCCAATTGTCACAAACATCATGAAAAGACCCGAGTAGATCATGACAAGTTTCACATTGATTGTAGCAGGAAATTCGGACAAGACGATTTCAAAATTGCTAATTACAAGCGTCTGATCCGTCATTCATAATTCAGTCGTCGTCCATTAAAGAATATCCGCGTCCATAATCCAAAGACCTATTCCATATTCCATATAACCGTATTAGCACCAAATTCAAAAAGACAATCATAGCATACATCAACATAGGCTAGTTTCCTGCAAGTGAAAATCGATCAAAAGTTTTTAATGATGCCGACAAGATATCATGATTTTCCAAAAATATCAAATCCGTATCGCTGATCAGTATTATTAATCCATAATATTCGTTGTAAAGTCGTCATCTAGAGAATGATGTATCTCAGTCACGCTTTAATTGTGACTGTTCATATGAGCATCATGAGGGACTTGAAGTACATGCGTTCATACGGCCCCTAGCCCCGGGTTAAGACACAAGTTACGAAACGTAACGCTATAGATCTTGCACGCTACGCTCGTATTTTGCTATCAGCATGCGATATGTATCGTCAAATTTGAGAAACTTTGAGTGGAGGCGCTTGGTGATACAGCTCTGCTAAAACTTAAGATGGCCACCAGGGTTGTTGACCATTTGGTTTTGGAGACAGAAGAGAGTCCCCATAGATCCTAATCACCATATGAATTTTCGACATTGGTGTCGAAGAAACAGAACGCACAAAATGTGGAGGAAAATGAAATGTAACAATCTCAATTGACATCCAGCCATATAGGAATGCAAATTATCTAACCAGAAAAATCATGCGCGCGCATGACTCACATCGACGACATTAACCTGAAGCTGATGACAATTAAAGAACAGGCATATGTATCTGGTGTCAAATATTGCGCCAGCAATCCTGATCTTGACACTCTTCGATATCATTTTGCTATTCTGGAATAGGTCTTTCGTTTAATGAAGGGGGAATTTTTTTATGGACGACGGCCGAATATTGAATGTCGGATCTGACGCTTATAATCTGAGAGGTTAATTTGGATCGTCACAATTTCTACATGATTAATAAATGTACAGATTCCTGGCCTCGCGACTAATGGCCATCAGCAGAATTCAACGATATACTGACAACATTGAATCCGAAATAGAACATAAATAAGCGAGTGAGAACATCTGCCAACATGTATTGCAGTCCAGGACATAGCTCCTGACTGATTTAGTTATTTTTACGAATAACGACTACCTCTGTTAAACAATGTCGAAACATGTTACATCGACCGATATCTCACACCCGCACATTTCTTTCATTTTAACATACCGCACCACACTTCCTCGTGTGATATACCTGCCTTTATTACTTGCAACCGGATAGCACGCCTCTGTCTAACCTCACAAGGAACCGATTTGAGAGTACCAGTATGGCCGGGTTTATATTTCTTTTGTTCTTGTGGCCTTCTCTAACGCTGTCCATGCGCTTAAATTTTAACGATTCCTGTAGCATTAACTATACTTGTGATTGGGGAAACGGGCTGTGGTTCAGGATAGAAATTGATAGAAGCGCAACAGGCTAAATTGTTTGAATAGTTGTCGGTCGTTGGAAATTGACATGCCGTACCTGGTAATTCCATCCAATAGGGCCCTTGTGGTTATTGATCTAGGCTTGTTGGTCGACCAGTATAGTTGAAGCCGTATCAACAGGAACTTTCTTTCTGCTTAGTCTGATTTTAGTGCAGAATACAAGCGTCTAGTCAGTCATTCAATATTTGGCCGTCGTCCATTAAAGAATTTCCGCGTCCATGATTAAAATATCTAATTCTTATAACTGCGTTATACCTAAAACAATCATGGTATACGTAAACATAGGCTAGTTTCAATTGGGAGTCCTGCTGAAGCAAACACACCGTGCTGAGATATTGAACAATAACTGGATGCGTGGTTGAAGGTGGAGCGTTTTTAGGTATGCCCAGTTTTTACTACACTGTATTTATGGAATATCCAGTATACGACGACTGGCCAGTCACATTCATTCACGAATATCAGGAATCCGACAATATACTCAGTAGAACTGATGCTGTTTCAGGACATTTGCTGTTGTCCCGACATGGTACCCCTAGCTTCTGTTGCACTGTACCATTGGCGGGTACCGAGAGATCGAACAAGGTTCATAAGCAGCACCCTATTTTTCTATCTGAAAACATACATTCAACCGGTATCTCTGATTGTCAGTGGTATATTTAAGTATTTTTTAATTACCCATTACTTCAACTGAAATTCGCCCAGACCAATCTATTTGAGGTAATCTTCTAAAAAACAAATCATATTAATCTAATCTGAGTTGATGATTCATGATAGGCTTAATGTACACACCAACTGTATCCATTCAGTAGAATCGGTCGTTTTTTAGACAAATCCCATCGGTCATACAAATACCTCGTAATCGTTTAAAAAAATTCCTGTTCTGTATATTGACGAATTGATTATTCGAACGGTGAAATGCGATGGGATTACACTCAGTGAAATTTGAGAGTGAATTTCAACTTGCCAAGTATCGACAGTTTTCAGCTTTGACGTATGAAAGACTATACAAACTTCATCCAAGAGACGTATTCTTTTGTTGGGAGAAGAAAATACCGAATTCAAGCGTGACTGAGATGCATACCCTGGAAACGACATGGAAATTTATTTGGATAAAGAATAAACATCATCATGTCTGGCCGATATCATTGAAAACTGGTGACCGCTTCTCTCTTGTAGGAAACCATCTTGTGTTCATAGTTCATCATTTTCCAACATTTTTCGGGCTATTACATCATCGCCCTGAAAATTTTGTATCTAATACCGCTCAAGCCGCTGCCAGGGGTCGTATGGTCATGTCATTCAAGATGTCTACATGAACAGCTACAACAAAAGCGTGGCAGGGATACAAATCATCACAGGGATCATTTTTGGTTCTTGTGATGTTTTTAGAAATATGCAGTCAGTATATTTGTCTGAGGGGTCATATGACCTCCTGTCAGTACACCGGCAATGTTTTCCACCACCCTTTTCATGTTGTGTTCAATTTAGTGCTTTTATTTCGTACACATTTGGAATTGGTGCTAACCGTCAAACCAAATAGATCTTTCGATTATTGACGCGGAAATTCTTGTATGGATGACGTCGGCTGAATATCGGATCTGACGCTTGCTATTAGAACCTGCTATTTATTGGCGAATTTAATCTGCGGATTGAGTCGATTGAATCCGCAGATTAAAATGGTCAGTCTGTTCCACAGATTGAATCGCTCCAGTCATCGGACTAGAGCCTGCTATTTGATCAGCCAATATAAGCTGCTGACCAAATCGATTTATCCTTATTTCCCACGAAGATGACAATTGTATTCGAAGTGAAAAGACTTATTTCCCATCACTTGTCATACTTCAGTGTGTTTATACTACAGTGTATTCACCGGCCTTGTGTACACAGTTTCGGTCATTCTTTCATGTAAGAAGTCACGAGAGAGCGGGTGTATAAATGGAGATGGCAAGCTTGATATACAGTGGACTCAATCTTACAATTGTAGTATATTATTGGGTATGCGGTAACATGCCAGGTATTCTCTGTTTCGATGAGACTATACATCTGGTGATAGACCCACTCTTTCGGACAGCGTAACTTCAGCGATGGACCATTTATTCCTGCTCAGGGTAACTGCATAACTTCGTCAGACCTTTCCTCTTTTGCTCAGCGTCACTGCGTAACTCCAGCTATAGCACTCTTTTATCCGGACAGCGTAACTGCGTAACTCCAGCTATAGATATCTCTTTCTGACAGCGTAACTGCGTAACTTCGGCGATGGACCACTTATTTTTGCTCCGCGTAACTGCCTAACTTCGGCGAATTCCCCTTTTTCTCAGCGTAACTCCGGCAATTTTTCTAGAGAGCCTAACTTCATCAGGCTCTTTCTCTTTTGCTCAGCGTAACTGCGTAACTTCAGCTATAGCCCTCTCTTTTTCGGACAGCGTAACTCCAGCTATAGATCTCTTTTTCAGACAACGTAACTGCGTAACTTCGGCGATGGACAACTTATTTTTGCTCAGCGTAACTTAATCAAACCCTTTCTCTTCTTCTCAGTGTAACTGCGTAGCTTCTGCTATAGCCCTTTCTTTTTCTGACAGCGTAACTACGTAACTCCAGCTATAGACCTCTCTTTCGGACAGGGTAACTGTAACTTCAGCGATGGACCACTTGTTTTACTCAGCGTTACTGCGTAACTTCGGCGAATTTCCCTTTTTCTCAGCGTAACTGCGTAACTTAATCAGACCCTTTCTATTCTCCTCATCGTATCTGCATAACTTCAGCTTTAGCCCTTTCTTTTTCTGACAGCGTAACTACGTAACTCCAGGTATAGACCTCTCTTTCGGACAGCGTAACTACGTAACTTCGGCGATGGACCATTTATTTTTGCTCAGCGTAACTGAGTAACTCCGGATATAAATCTCTTTTCTGGAGAGTGTAACGTCAAACTCTTTCTCTTCTGCTCAGCGTAACTGCGTAACTCCAGCTATAGCCCTATCTTTTTCGGACAGCGTAACTCCAGCTATAGATCTCTCTTTCGGACAGCATAACTGCGTAACTTCAGTGATGGACCACTTAGTTTTGCTCAGCGTTACTGCGTAACTTCGGCGAATTTCCCTTTTTCTCAGCGTAACTGCATAACTTAATCAGACCCTTTCTGTTCTCCTCAGCGTAACTGCATAACTTCAGCTATAGCCTTTTCTTTTTCTGACAGCGTAACTACGTAACTCCAGCTATATACCTCTCTTTCGGACAGCGTAACTGCGTAACTTCGGCGATGGACCATTTATTTTTGCTCAGCGTAACTGAGTAACTCCGGGTATAAACCTCTTTTCTGGAGAGCGTAACTTCATCAGAACCTTTTTATTTGCTCAGCGTGACTGCGTAACTCTGGCTATAGACCTCTCTTTTCTCAAGAGTGTATCTTTGTCAGAGACTTCCCTTTTTGTCAGTGTAACTGCGTAACACCCACTATAGACCGCACTTTCCCCAACAGCATAACTCCGGCTATGGACCACTCATCTTTGTTCAGCCTAATTGAGTAAATCAATGCATAACTCAGAAAATGGTATGGAGTCTGTAAGAATTTGTGTCTTACTGTATCTGTTAAATCAAGAAATGTTATATGAAGTCGATGAGCTATGCATGAAGCACTGCATGTATCTGTTTAAACCTAGAAATGCTAGTGTCAGTGAATAATGCTGAAGAATCAAGAATAATGTGTATGTTAAACCAAGAAATGCTATATACATGTAGCTATCGAGCCTTGTATGACCATGGAGTTAAAAGAGAAGGAGGCACAACTCCGTCAGATCAAGTCAAGTCAACTATGCGTACTATGTGCGTGACCGCCTCAGTGGGATTCCAACGGATTAGCAAACGGACTCGGTCTTGCTCGTCAATTATCGGTTTTACGCGCACGCGCCGTAGTAACATTATCCCGACCACGTAAAGAGATAGTGTATTGTGAATGTGAATTGATACTCAACCTCCCGCTGCTGGTAATATCACCAAGGCTTGTGGCATTACACAACTGAACAGATCATTCATTCAGGGAATATGTTAACTATGATCATGGGGGTAAATGCTCTGTTATAATTATTTGAATAAGGTAGATTTCGGGGGGAATAAATATAGCAAATTGCCATCTTGTTTGTAGAAACGGTGTCTGGATATATTTGATTTATTGGTAAATTTTAACGTCTTTTATTTTAAAAACCATATGTCCAAATCTGTCATATGTCATAAAAATCCAGTAAAAGATATCCCAATTTTACGACCATATCGCGTAGTTTGCGGCCCATCAAACTTGTTAGGGCCTATCTAGAAAATACCAGTATGATTCATTTCTTTATTATCTGAAACAAGTATAATAAGTATGAGGAAATTATTGAATTATTAATTAAATATTATTAAAACATCACATGACCGAATAAAACCATACTCAAGGATGATAAAGATGTGTTAATCATCTCCTTCCTGTTCATAACTAAATATAAAATCGTTCATAATATTGAACAGTTGAACGTATAAACATGTATTGAAATGAACACTGCACCCGTAAATAGCTCTCCACGAACCCAGCCATACGTGGTATCCAACAGTATGTCAATATATTGTTTTATTATTTTTATAATATATTTTTTTAATTTAGACAGTTTACAAGGGCGTCTCGGCTAATAATTGGATGAACTTGGATAACTGTTGATAATGAGACGTTAATTGCTCGGACATTTGTTGATTGGGCTCATATCCAAGGATGGTAAAGATGTGTTAATTATTTCCATCCTCTTCATATCTTAATAAATTGTTCATAATATTGTATAGTTGAACTTATAAACATGTATTGAAATGACCACTGCATGCGCAAATAAAGTAAAAAAATAAACTCGCCCCGAACCAATCCATACGTGGTATCCAACATGCTGTGCATGTCAATATATTGTTCTATTTATATTTATTTTTTTAATATACTTATGGCATTTAGATAGTTTACAAGGGCGTCTCAGCTAATAATTGGATGAACTGAGATATAGCTGTTCATAATAAGGCGTTGTAGGGGAATCTCTCAGGCATTTGTTGATTGGGGCCTGACGATTACTCGGGGATTATCCCACAGGGGGTATTGCTGATCAAGTGCCAATTAACTAATAGCCTTAATATGGCACCTGAAGAGAAGGAAACGTCAAACTAGCGTTCACATAAACCAATATTTTCGCTTTCCCGTTCATTGCTCCTTAATATGATAACTGGTGACTTAGAAAAATCTATTCTCTCTTATAGGCAGATTCATTTTTTCAGAGTTTTTAAATGCGGAAATTGAATTTATTTTGTCTTGAAAATGACCAATTTTCACATTTTGACAAAATCCCTAATGTATTTTAAATGGGGATTTTTCCATTGATTTACTTGTGGATTATACTCGAACGAGCGACTGCTCCCACGTGCCGTTTTGACTACGCGTTACCAGTGCGAATATGAACTTCCTTGCAAATTTTTGTAATATTTGGAAATGCTGAAATTACCGAAATCGATTAAAATGTTCGAAAATGGTAAAAATGACAGTGAGTTTTCAACACAATGTAGTTAGGGAAAACAGTATCGCACGTAAATTATAAAACCATCACCACAATCCGCATTACTTCAAATTTCTTAATATTTGCTTTGCGCATAATTTATATCCGGTAATTCAAACTTATTATCAATGCGCAGGTTAGATGATTCACTTCCGCCTTGTTAATCAGTCGCCAACAGACCCGCGAATTTGTCGGACGGTAACGCACGTTCAACATCAAAGAAAGCTGTGCCCGCTGTCAGCTATTCAGTATACAAAGGCCCAGCGGGCGGTACTGCTGGCCAGGGCACCTCGCCCGAGAGAGTTGTGCCTCCATCTCTTTTAGCTCCATGGTATGACCGACTGGCAGAACATGTGCATGTAATCTGCAACATCTGTTTATCCTAAAAATGCTATCTATAGCGTAAACAATATTTCCTTTGGTAAAGGCCACTTGTTTTTATTAGAGCCATTCTTGTTTTTTTCAGCATAACTGCATAACATCGGTGATGTACCATGTTTGGTTTGTTTCCGGCAATGTACACTTTCTGCTTACATGTAGGCCTACCCTTCATAACTGCGTGACTCCATGCTTTCGCAGTTACGCTGAGGAAAACGGAATGATCTGATGAAGTTACAAAGTTAGGCTGACAGGAAATGAGCGGTCTATAACAGGAGTTGCGCAGTTACGCTGAGAATAGGAGAGAGGGTCTGACGGAAGTTACGCAGTAAACGCTGAGCCAACAGGAATGGTCCACGATTGCCCGGAGTTCCTGAAGTTACGCAGTTACGCTGTCAGCGAAAAACAGAAAAGAGCATAAGGAAGTTATGCAGCTCTGATGAGCAAAAACGAATGGTCCATCACTGAAGCTGTCTGGATTAGCGATGTCTATATCTGGACTTACACATTTACGCTGAGAAAAGAGGAAGGGTGTCATGAAGTTACGCATTTATGCTGAGGAAAAGAGAAATGGTTTGATCAACTTACGCAGTTACGCTCTAAGAAAAAGAGAGTTACGCTGAGCAAAAATAAATGGTCCATTGCTGGAGTTACGCAGTTACGCTGTCCGAGAGGTATACAGCTGGAGTTACGCCGTTACGCTGTTCATGAAAGAGAGGGATATAACTGAAGTTATTCTGTTACGCTGAGAGATAGAAAAAGGGACTGACAAAATTACGAAGTTACGCTGCGCAAAAAGAAAGAATCCATCACTGGAGTTAAGAGGATTTGTCGAAGGTACACAGTTACGCTGAGCAAATAAATGGTCCATCGCCGAAGTTACACAGTTACGCTGACAGAAAGAGAGGTATATAGCTGAAGTTATGCAGTTACGCTGTCCATAAAAGAAAGGGCTATAACTGGAGTTTCGCAATTATGCTGAGAAAAAGAGAAAGGGTCTGGATTTTCCTCAAATTCCTACCCTCACTGCTAATCAGACTTGTATGTATTATGAAGCTTCTCTCGTGATTTCTTACATGAGGGATGAACCACAATTTCACACAAACTAACCTATATTGGGATGCAGGAGAAAGTTAAAAAGAATAAAAAATATGAAAAACAGAGTGGCGAAACAACCAACCTGATCTACAAATCGATGCTAAGTTAAATTACAAAGCTTAATTTCTGTTTGAGCCCATTTCACCCAAAGTCGAAATATTCCTAATTTTACGTTCCTTTAAATTTATCATTGGTCTTTACATTTTGGAATTTACAAACTATATGTTCATGGATTAGAAACCTGGAAATCATCCGGTTTATTGAGACCCAAAGCGGTGTTATAAATGTCAGAAATTTGAGCACACGGTCCTTCCAATGGGATTCAAGTGCTACTGTATGCCCAAAATACTCAGGTCACCTTAAGTTTGAAATTTGCACAACACTGGTGCCCAGATATACCCATTGTAATTACAACACTTATAAGGGAAGTGGCCTGCCATAGTGGATATGGCATATAAAGCCATATAGTTCATCAAGTCAGACAAAGGTAGAACCGTTTCCTACACAGTAAAGGAAGTCGAAACATAAAAAGATCCAAGAAGAAAGAAGGACGGAAATTACCCAGACAGAAGCATAAGCGAAAACCGACAATAAAACCTCTCAGAAACTAATAAGTTTATTAATAACTACTAACTAACTAATAACTACTAGGACTTAGTCTATTGTGTTCAAATCATTTACCTGCAATAACAACAAACGTGTGCATCTTAACGATAATCTCAGAAAAGCGCACGGACAAAAACATCACGAGAAATACACAATTGAACGTCCAATTTCGAGCACAAGAAAACCCGCTCGGATGCAAACAATCTTCTGGGAGCTGTGAAATGTAAATAAACTCGCATGAAATTAGAAACTTTTGGAACAAATATGTCTGTACATCTACAAATCCTTAAGTAGTAGTTTGCGTACCAATGGCAGTAGCCTCAAAATACTGGTTAAAAAAATCAAACAGGAGGTCATATGTATTTAAGAATACATATGAATGTGAACGATACACTCGAATGGCAGCCAGTTGAAAATCTTTTGTAAAAACAAACTTTTAGCAATAGTTAACCTTGTATTCACCGGGCAGTCTGAAAGCATTTCCAAAAAGTGGTCCTGCTGAGATCACAAACCCGTTCTCCGGTCCTAAAATTATTTGTGAGACTTCAGTAGCGACAAACCTGTATTACATTTGTAGACAATAATTGTTCAAAACTGGATACCAATGGGTAGATGAAGGAAGGTTTGCCAAATCAAATCTTGTATTTTTCATCACAGGCCAGGCCACGAGGATCGACTTCCTTCTCAGCAATAGCTTCTGCAGAAATTGCAATAAAATTAGAATAGAGTTTGATCGCAGACACATTAGGAAGTTATCATTTCTCAATATACACGAAGGTAGACATAGTTCCGGACACAAACATTCAAAATTTATCACGTACACTCAATGATGAAAAGGTGGACTGGCACACATTCAAAAGCGAATGCCTCAATGTAAAATATGAATACCTCCACAGTTTAAATATGCACGAATTTAATGATAACGAAACATGTAAAATTACGGATGTAAATTAACAACCACCTATCAAATAAAAATATTTGGTAGAATAATACAATAATACTGCATGAAGGTGGAACAGTTATTTCTGAGCAAACATAGGGGAAAGAATCGTGTGAAATATTGATGAATGCGAAATTTAGGTTCGCAATACCAAAAAACCTATATGCGTCAGTTTTCCCTGAGTTAACTCCTCAGATTTAACATAAAGTTTTGCGTAAATCCAAGATGACCGCCATGGCTGTTGACTAATTGGTTTCCTTTGGCGACAACGAGGTAGATCCCATAGGTCCTGATAACCACTTGAAATTCTAATTTCATCGGTCCAGTGGTGCTGGAGTGACGGTGGAATGAGTTTAGTATCTACTGTTTCTATTAGCAGATTGGTGCCCTGTTATTGAAAACCAAAAACAGGAAACTAAAAGCGACAATCACACCTTTCTGTCACTGGAGCATACCATGTGACATACCTGCCTTCATTTCCCACGGCCAGATTGTAACTTTTAATCCGCCTCGGTCTAACCTCGCAGTATATGTTACTGTGTGATTAGCAATATGGCAGGTCAGATTTTTCTAGTCTTTCTCGTGGCCTTAGCAGCCAGTATCAACGCGCTTCCCTTTAACGATCCCTGCAACATCTTTCCCAAAAGGTAAGGTATCACTTACAGTTGTTAATAGGAGAAAGCCATGAATTAAATATTCTATTAGCACGATGTGTTTAACTGTTTGAACAGTTGCGGAACATTGACATGCCTCGGGTTGTAATTCCATTTAATGGGGCGCTTATGGCAATAACTTTAGGCTTGTTAATGGAAAAAATCAACTTCTTCTAATCCTGATTAACTGTTAACGAATCATAATTGGTAGCCAGGTATGAATATGTAGACATTTAGATGGGGTCATTCCAGAAGAAAACACACCGCACTAAGATATGGAATATGCCCATAATGCCAGCACGGAAGGAGAACATATCCACGCAATCCCAGTTTTACAATACGGCATTTATAAAAATGTGTTACCCGATGAGTGACTAGGGGCATTTGTAGATGTCAAAATGCGAGTTTAGGTTTTCTTTCGTTTCGGTTCCTAGTTATAAGTTGGTGATTTACAATGTTGTTGTAGTGGCGAGTTTTTGTAATGACGAGTATTGAGAAGTGAAAATATGTGTGTACCTGCGGCATTTCTAGTCGTGAAATAGGGCCAAGAATTTCTTGAAACATCCGTGCTGACATCTATAAATCATCTAGAAGGTGTTTATACGTCCAGAAATCGCCAAATTAATGCTCTGCGGAGGATATAACTGAGAACTGCGTGTTCTACTAGTACTGTGGTACATTGATGATAGAGGTGTTATAAGATGCGGCCAATAAACATTTGAATGGACATTGAATACAGGATGCGTATTGGAAACTTGTGCTCTCAGTGTGACTAATTAATCGTTTCTACAAGAAAAGTTCAAGAAAATTCCAGTCTCCAAGATCGTGAATTACAGAAAGTATGGCTTATAGTGACTCGGAGTTAATCAGGACTGTGCGTTCTGCTAGGTTGGTGCTCCCCGAAGACGAAGGTGGGACACTTAATGAGAAATTAGGAGCCGTTCGGCGAGAGAGGGGTGGAATTATGTCAGTTTTGGCACGAATAGATAGAGAAATCAGGGAACTGATGCTGCAAAATGCACCAATGACCGAAGTAGAAAACAAAATGAAGGTTTAGGAACAATACTTCAGAGACTTTCAGCAAAAACATAGGCAGTATAAAAGTCTTTTGGGGGATGACTTGATGGAATTGACAAGCGCTGAAGAATATTTCCGGCAAGTAGAGCAGAGGAGCGAGATGCTTTCCGCTGATGTAAACATGTGGATGAATAGGGATGTTCCACCAAGGGAATACGAAGGCAATGATAGAGACATAAACGTTAAAGATAATGATTCAGCGAGCCAGCAAGGAACTCGCATTTCAAATACCAGTTCAAGGGCTAAAGTTGCAGCAAAGAAAGCTGCATTGCTTGTGCGGTCAGAAGCTTTAAAGAAGCAACAAGAACTGAAACGAAAGCAGATGGAGCTCACACAGTTGGATGAAACATTGGCGCTTGAAACAGAAATCGCAGCGGTAGAAGCTGAAGAACAGGCTTACATTGACTGTGCTAGTGTGGCCGGCACTAAACCTGTAAGACAATCCAATCCCGCCAATATCAGAAGAGAACCAAAGGACAGTTGGGCGTTGACAAATGTCAAACAGGGAAAGCAAATTCCGGGTCCAGTTAATAAAGGCTTTTCAGTCGGGGCAACAACGCAATTAAAAGAGCCCTACACTGACCCATCACACCGAATCTTTTCTGAATCAAAATGAGAAACCCATCATTTCCCAACTCATTTCACTACTCCATCATCTGGTGAGTTAAGGCATAAAGAGCAGTCCTCAAAAGCGTCACTGGGTATCTCCCCTGATAACTCAGATGGTCAAATGTTCGTCATGCAGCAATTGCTAAACGTGATGTAGCTTCCAAAGACTGAGTTGATGAAATATGATGGAAATCCATTAAAGTACTGGATGTTTGTGAGGGCCTTTGAGAACTGCCTGGAGGGGACTGGTGTTAGAGGAAGCGCGAAGCTGAACCGCTTATTCCAGTATTGCACCGGGAAGGCTCTTGATGTCATTGAATGTTGCTCAGTCATGGATCCAGATGAAGGATAATCAGAAGCAAGAAGACTGCTACAGGAACGTTTTGGCAACCAATTTGTTATATCCAAGGCATGGATAGAAAAAAGTGACAGAGGGTCCCTACTTGAAGTACGGTGATAACGATGCGTTGAGAAAATATGCAGATTCTGTCAGAAGCTGTGTAGTGACGTTGAAGGCAATGGATAGAGTGATGTCAGAATGGGTAAAATGATCGAGAAGTTACCACTTTTTCTACAGGGCAGGTGGCGTAAGGATGCTGTTCGACACTTGAAGATCCATGGTTGTTACCCAGACATAAATCAACTTGTTCAGTTCATTGACACAGCTGCTGAGGAGGCTAATGATCTAGTATTTGGGGCTGGTAATGTCCAACAGGAGTTTACGGGTAAACTTCAACGAAACTTCCTAAAGAAGCGTTCCAGTGGATCCAGTTTCAACGTTCAAGCTAAGAAAGACTCAACTCCACCGTCAGATAAACCGGGCAATTCCAAAGGAGGCAGATTCCCACCTTGTCAGTGCTGTTCGGGTGGACACGCTATGTATGTGTGTGACAAATTCAAGGGGATGAATGTCGACAAAAGACTGGAGTTCGTGAAAATAAACAAGTTGTGCTTCAACTGTTTCTCTCCTCATCATATGTCGTATGGTTGCCCCAAGGCAAGTATGTGTCACATAAATGGGTGCAATCGGAAGCATTCCAGATTGCTACATGTGGGCATTGGAACAAGAGACAATGAAGAGACAAGAGTGAAAATGATGGATACATTACGTGATACAAATGTGAATCAGGCTGGTCAGACACAAACTGCCAGCCGGTACGACCAAAATAGCCTTGCGTATTGTTCCAGTTGTAAAGTTGAAAGGGCAACAGAAATACATGTCTACATTCGCTCTTTTGGATAGTGGGAGTACAAACATGTTTTGTTCCAAGGCATTGGCAGAACAACTTGGGATACAGGGTACCAAGACGACATTGTCTCTCACAACGTTGTCTAGAGAGAACTACACGTCAGATACGAGTCTCATTTCCTTAGACATTGCTGACATTACTGGAAGACAACTGATGCACCTCCCCAGTGTATTTGTAATTCCCAACTTACCTGTACTCACAGACAGTATGGTAACACAAAGCGATGTAGATAAGTGGTCACATCTACATGGGATAACTTTGCCAACAGTCGATCAAGCACAAGTTAATCTCCTAATAGGACAGGATGTTTCCATGGCCTTGGCGCCGTTGGAGGTTAGATGTGGACGTGGCAATGAGCCGTATGCCATAAGAACGCCGTTTGGCTGGGCTTTGAACGGCCCATTGGATAACGGCATTAGCAGGAAAGCTATTTCCAATTTTGTTCATGCTGAACAGGGTCTACAAACTCAGATTGAGAAATTCTTGAGACTCGAAGTATCTGAGTCAGTCACGCAGGATATTCCGCAGACGTCTATCAATGGCAAGCGCGTCATTAGTACTTGGAATGACAGCATACATATGAAGGATGGCCATTATGAGCTACCGATTCCCTTCAAGAACCAACCTCCAGACATACCAAACAACTATTGTGTGGCAGAGTCTCGCCTAGAAAACTTAGAGAGGAAACTGTCTAAGGACCAAGCCCTGTATGAGAAATACACGTCTGGAATACAAAAGTTACTAGACAAAGGCTAAGCAGAAAAGGTGTCCGAAGACTGTGTCACTGCATCAGAAAATCCTGTATGGTATTTACCTCATCATGGCGTGACAAATGAGAACAAGCCTGGCAAACTTCGAATAGTTTTCGACTTTGCGGCCAAATATGCAGGAATCAGTTCGAATGACGCCGTTCACTAAGGTCCCGACCTGACGAATAAGTTGATAGGTGTTTAGTTGCCCTTCCGACAGGACACCGTGGCTTTTATGGGATACATTGAAGGAATGTTTTACCAAGTCAAGGTAGATCCTTCTGATCGAGATGCATTGCGATTTTTATGGTGGCGCAATGGCGACATCAATGAACAGCCAGAGGTATACAGAATGACAGTACACCTCTCTGGGGGTGTATGGAGATCCAGTTGCGCCAGTTTCGCTGTGAGACGGACCGCTGAAGATAATGAGGAAGACTTCGATCCAATTACTATCCAGACTGTGCTGGACTACTTCTATGGTGATGACTGCCTGAAGTCAGTGCCGTCTGTATGTGAAGCAATCAAACTGGTGAAAGAACTTTGTGTGCTATTACAGAGGGGTGGCTTCAAACTCACGAAATGGATCAGCAACGATAGACAAGTATTCAAACTTAGGCTTATATGAAACGTCGAAGGCATGATGCTTCGCGTATGTGCTACTTGTATATATGTATTTTTAATGTTAATGTTAAAATTTTAATTATGGTCGTCGATTATACTAGTCCCTGGTGGACTAATGTTGTATTGTTCTCAATATCGACGTTAAATAAAATTATCTTATCTTATCTTATCTTATTGGAATCTGTTCCCGAAGATGAAAGGGCAAAATGTGTCAAAGGCATAGACCTCAACAGCAGTGTTCTTCCCTCAGAAAGGGCATTGGGCGTTCAATGGAACACCGAGACGGATGAAACCGGAATTAAGATTCAACTAAAAGAGAAACCATCTACACGTAGAGGTCTAATCAGCTTGATCAGCTCTGTGTATGATCCGTTTGGATTTGTTCGTCCTGTCATACTCAAAGCCAAAATGATCTTTCAGAGTGAATGTCGACTGAAGAAAGGCTGGGACGACCCTCTGGAGGATGTCAACGAAACCAAGTGGGCTGCTTGGAAACTACGTCTACCAGACATCAAACAGTTTAAAGTGGACAGATGTGTGAAGCCAGAAGAATTTGGTGAAGTGACAGATTGTCAAATACATCATTTCTCAGATGCATCCGCAGAAGGATATGGTTCCGTGCCTTACCTCAGGTTGGTGAACTCAGACGGCGAAATTCATGTCGGTATTCTGATGGGGAAATCCCGACTAGCACCGATAAAGCAGTTGTCAAAACTGCAAACTTTCGGCTGCGGTGGTTGCCGTAAAAGTTGACCAGATGCTCCGGCGAGAGTTGAAATTCGACATCAGTCAATCTGTGTTTTGGACAGACATTACCGTCGTCCTACAATACATCAAGAATGAATCAAAGAGATTCCAAAGATTCGTGGCCAACAGGATTACCACTATCCACGCAGGATCATCACCGGATAACTGGAGACGCGTGGAGTCGAAACTTAATCCTGCTGATGATGCATCCAGGGGATTAGGGGCTGATGAGATAGTTGCTAGTTCACGTTGGAAAACTGGACCAGATTTCCTTTGGCAGGATCCGTCATAGTGGCCAACTAGACCTGAAATCCTAGAATTATCAACGACTGATATCGAAATGAAGAAAGAAGCTAAGGCGTGCCTTACCTGTGAAAAGCCTGTTGAGTGTGCAGTCAGTAAACTCATCGAGAGGTTTTCCTCATGGACCAAATTGAAGAAGTTGGTAGCATGGATATTAAGATTGAAGAAATATTTATTGGAGAAGGTTAGAAGCAGAACCACCACCAAGATGTTAAGCAAATCATTGACTGTTACAGAAATGAAAGATGCTGAGCTTTAAATTGTGAAATTCGTTCAACAAAATCACTTTCCAGATGAAATTCGGGCACTCAGCAAGAACAAAGACAAATCTGTCTCGAAGTCAAGCTCCATTTATAGATTGGATCCTACAATGAAACTTTGTGTGCGAGGTCGTCTGCAAGCTGCGGCAATTCCCTACGAATCGAAACATCAGATAATATTGCCAAAGGACCACCATGTTGTTACGTTGGTGGTTCGTCATTACCATGAGCTCCTGGGGCACTCGGGTCGAAAACATGTTCTGTCTCATTTGCGACAGATGTTTTCGATTGTTAAGGCAAGAGTTGTGATTAACAAAGTTCTCCGAAGCTGTGTCCATTGCAAGCGAAAACAAGGACCACGTGGTGCTCAACGGATGGCAGACTTACCTGAGGATCGTATCATTCCTGGAAAACCTCCGTTTGCAGTTACAGGAATCGACTGTTTTGGGCCTTTCGTAGTGAAACGGGAACGGATACATGTGAAAAGATATGGCTGCTTATTCACATGCCTGACTACCAGAGCCATTCATATAGAGAAGATCGACTCAATGGACACGGACTCCTTCATAAACCCGTTGAGAAGGTTTGAATGTAGACGAGGCAAGCCTGAGAAGATCAGGCCAGATAATGGATCTAACTTCAAGGGAGGTGAAAGGAAGTTGAATGAGGCAATAGCTTGGAATCAAAAGAACATCGAGGGCTATATGATTCAAAAGGAGATTATTTGGAAGTTCAACCCCCCAGCGGCTTCTCACATGAGAGGAATATGGGAAAGGCAGATAAGAACGGTCAGAAAAATTCTGAATGCCTTGTTAGCCAACGAAACACTTGATGATGAGGGGTTGGCTACCTTATTCTGCGAGATCGAAGCTATAGTGAATAGCCAACCGATTACTGTGATACCAGACAATCCTCTAGACGCCGAAGCACTTACCCCAAATCACCTGCTTTCATTGAGATCTGGACCTGACTTCCCTCCTGGCAAATTCTGTAAGGAAGATACCTACCTTAAACGATGGAAACAGGTACAATTTCTAGCTGATCGTTTCTGGAAGCGCTGGGTACACGAGTATTTACCCACGTTACAACTGAGGCAAAAATGGCTCGAGCCCAGAAGAAACTTCTGTGAAGGAGATGTCGTCCTGATGATCGACGAGAATACCCACAGGACCGTTTGGATGAATCACCAAGACTTTTCCTGGTCGTGATGATCTCGTCAGATCGGTCGAGTTGAAATCCAAAGGCATTATTGAAGAGACCAGTGTATAAGTTGTGTTTGCTCGAATCTGTCACTACTTGACTGTTTACTAGACGTGGTAAAAGAACATCTAACTGCTGACATTGTGATTTCAACTAGTGACATTAACGATTCTGATATCTTTCTGAAGTAGCTTAGGTTGTGATCGTCGTCACGAATAACACGATGATCGGTAGGATGTTCAAAATTCTGATTGATATGATTGGTTAAATGTTTCGCCTAAGATAGCTAGCTCTACATTTAAGGGGCCGGGATGTAGATGTCAAAATGTGAGTTTAGGTTTTCTTACGTTTCGGTTCCTAGTTATGAGTTGGTGATTTACAATGTTGTTGTAGTGGCGAGTTTTTGTAGTGACGAGTATTGAGAAGTGAAAATGTGTGTGTGACTGCGGCCATTTCTAGTCGTGAAATAGGGCCAAGAATTTTCTTGAACCATCCGTGCTGACATCTATAGATCATCTAGAAGGTGTTTATACGTCCAGAAATCGCCAAATTAATGCTCTGCGGAGGATATAACTGAGAACTGCGTGTTCTACTAGTACTGTAGTACATTGATGATAGGTGTTATAAGCTGCGGCCAATAAACATTTGAATGGACAATAAATACAGGATGCGTATTGGAAACTTGTGCTCTCAGTGTGACTAATTAATCGTTTCTACAGCATTTCATCACGAATATAAAGAAACGGACTAAATAGAATAATTCATGCTGTTTCAGAAAATTTGCTGTTATCTCAGTACGGTGCTCTATTCTTTGGTACTGTATGTTAGTAAGTGCTCAGAGAAAGATCAAACTTATGAAGCAACATGCATGGGTCACAAGTGGCTTCCACATGAAATTCATAGTTTCCACATGAACAGCTACAGCGACAGAAATACCAGTGCTACGTCTTAGACCCGTGTTGTAAAACAGCCTGAATGAGAGGAGCCGAGGGAGGCTTCCCTGTGAATTAGTTATATGGTTGCTTTTTTGTCGCCAGACATCAAGTTTTTCCACCATATCTCACCAATTAATCATTTGAGCTAATAATTTTCAAGAACAAATCATATTAATCTAGTCGGAAAGGATGATGCAACGTGCACTTTGCAGTCAACAGTGGAATCCGTCGTATTGTAAACTTATTGTGCACATAAGTGGTACACATGCCTTGAACAATTAATATCTTCTGTGTATAGACAAAGGTTTCGTAAAATCCTTGCTAGGGCTGGGTATCAAATGTTCGTCATTGATAACCGACAGTGGGTTGCACGAATCGTTTTCTTTCAGGATCCCGAAAGTAGGTGAAACTGTCACCGTTGCTACCCAAATTGAGTGTCCGAAGGGTCAACTTATGTGGGATTACCCTCAAGGAACTTTGGTGGTTAACTTCGAACCACCACACACCGATAGCTTTCAGCTTTGTCTGACGAAAGGACAATCAAACTTCATCCAAGAGATGTATTCCATTGTTGGGAACAGCAGAGACCGAATTCAAGCGCCAACTGAAGGTATACATCTTTCACACATTTCGTATGATTTTGTTTCAAACTTACTGATTGAAGTTTCGAAATCGGTTAAAACAGAATATGTCATCTGAGAAAGATATTGTTACAACTGCATAAAATCGTCAAATACAAATAAAAAGAGTGAACAATACTTAATCCTGAACACGAAAGGTAACCTAACATTGCCCCCTCCTTTGAATCGTTAATACAAAATGCTATCGAAAGCAAATGATCCAGATTGTAACAGTAAGCATAAAAACACGCATGCATGAAATATGAGTTTTCGGAATCCATGTTGCAAAGTAGTACGTTCAGTGACGCCTTTAAAAAAGTTCCACTAGTATGTAGGCATATGTCAACATTTCATCGAATAGGAATCAGTACTAAGTGCTATTAGGCAGCTATATGTATACCAACTTATGATGAGAACACTCCCGAGGTAACCTACTGGTATGAAACCGTAAACTGTCCAATCTTTTTCAGGGGAGTAGAACATATATATACCACCATGTTACAACAGCCCTCGTGTTAAATGGTTCACCTTGTAAGAGATGTTTATCTGACTTATTTGTCATTATCTCGTTTCGTTAAAATATATTCCTCTTTCATTATGTGTGGTATAGGGCGAGATGATAATGGCCAATCAGTTTCTCGCATTACTTGAAACCTTAAAAATAATTTCAACGCACCGTTACAAGAGCCAATTGCAGAAAAACTCATTTGAAGTTGTTCTTTGACAAAAGTGAGATCTAGTCCAACGAAAATTCACAAACGGATTGAACCACCTTTGTCTAGAATGAATTACAATTGTGTAATCGAACTCCTTGACTTTCCTTCCAGGTCACGACGCATGCGTCTCGTCCCACGACGGTGTGGTACACCTAGAACTGGTGGCGCCGCAAACGCAATACTTCATGACTGTTATTCCATTCACGATATCTCTAACATAGCCTATGGCCGTTATATCATTTTAATAATGACAGCACTTGACAGCAATAAACCTCACTATTCTTGATTATTATGTTTCCTTTTATATATCAAGACATTTTTTTGAGTCCGACAATAGATTGGTCATATCGTTTTACGTAGCCAGTTGACACAGACGTCCGGAAAAGGCCCGACCCAGTAGATCATATGTGGAAATTGAGACGTTCATTTAAATCACCACAATTTCTACATGATTAATAAATGTACAGATCCCTGACCTCGTGACTAGTGGCCATCAGCAGAATTCAATGATATACCGAAAACAATGAATCCAAAGTGGAGATAAATAAGCGTGTGACACCATCTGCAGACTAAGTATTCTTGTCCAGCTGCTACTAACTGAATTCATTATTCGTACGAATCACGACTTCCTCTGTTAATAAACAATGTCGAATCATATTATATCGACCAATATCTCACATTCGCACCTTTCTTTCATTTTGAAGAACCACACAGTATCACACTTCATAGTGTGGCATATCTGCTTTTATTACCCACAACCGGATAGCACCTATTCATCTCTCCTCTGTCTAACCTCACAAAATACCGATTTGCGAGTATCAATATGACCGAGTTTATGTTTCTTGTCTCCTCGCGGCCTCCGCTACCAGTGTCCAAGCGTTTACCCTTGAACCTTACCAGGCCTGAGGAGTGGAGCATTAGGGTCCCCGACCAATCTTTCCATCCTACCTTCGGAACGACAAAAACTTGAAAGCTGGCACTCCACGACTTTGTAGCTTATCATATTTGGGTTCTTTTGAGCCTATTTGCATGGCGCCCCCGATCAGAGGATCATGGGTAAATTAAAAAAGGCGGTCATGTGACGTACGAGAAAAGTGGAGTTTTCTTCACATTTCTGCTTTTCTGCGAGGAAAAGTGGGCAAAACTATTTCATTTCGCAGATTTTGCAAAGAAATGACATAAATGAGAAAATGACCAAAAAGTACCTTTTTTGAAAATGACGTCACAGTGACCTCATCACAGCGACCATCTTGGATTTCTTACAGTTTCTGATAGAGCTTGATCCAAGGGCATGGTGTGGTAAGTTTCAGTAAGAAAAATAGTTGGGGGTGGGGGGCGAAATGGTTCCGCCAGGCCTGGACAGGTTTCAAAAAGCACAGGCCAGATAGGGTTAGCGATTCCTGCAATAGCACGCCTATCAGAGACAAGCCATCAACTATGCTTGTTATTAGGGGAAATGGCTGTTGTTCAGGACTGAAATGTTCTTGCAGCGCGACAGGTTCAAATGTTTGAATAGTTGTCAATCGTTGGAAATTGGCGTGCCCTTGCTGGTAATTTCATCCAGTGTGGGAGGGGAGGAGGATTTGAATTAATGTCACACTCAAGTTTGTTTCACTCATATGGTGACAGTCAGTTTGGTTGGTGGAGGAAGCCGGAGTACCCGGAGAGAACCACCGCCCGTCGGCAAGTAACTGACAAACATTCAGACATGGACCAGCTGGGCTCGAACCCGTGCCGGTTCAGCGGTGTGAGGCTAGCGATCACCAGCAAAGCGCCTTAGACCACTCGGCCACCGAAGGCCCCTCATCCAATGTGGTCGTCATGGTTATCGATTCAGGCTTGTTTGTCGACCACTAACGCAAACATATAGTTGGAGTCGTATCAACTGGAATGCAGAATACATGAGGATGAACTGTAAATAGAGGATAGCTGGCAGTCATGTAAGAATATTTTAGCATTTAAATGGAGGTCCTGCTGAAGCAAACATACCGCCTCCGACAATGGTAGTGAAACTCTCTCCGACAGTGGTAGTGAAACTCTCTCCCACAGTGGTAGTGAAACTCCCTGAGACAGTGGTAGCGAAACTGCCTTCGACAGTGGCAGTTAAGCTCCCTCTGACAGTGGCAGTTAAACTCCCTCTGACAGTGGTAGTGAAATTCCCTGAGACAGCGGTAGTGAAACTCCCTGAGGCAGTGCTAGTGAAACTGCCTGTCAGTCCCTCTGACAGTGGTAGTGAAACTACCAGATTTTCGAAGTACAGTGACTCTCGAACTCAGGAAAGTTATGATCTTGACAATTTGGATTTCTCGAAATGTCTTCTAGAATCTTCGTACACTGACCAAGTTTTTCTCTTCTTATGGACGTAGAATCCCTTTAACATTGAGTCCGATGAGGGGGTAAAATCATCTTGGGCGCCATGTCCACGTATCCATAGTCAGTAAGATTCGATGATCACAATCTAATATTACAATATAAAAGACTTTAGCTTCCTACCAGATTAGCAAGTTTGCATCCACTCTACTCAGTCAAACTCTACAGTGCAAGTAATATTGCTATATTTATCCTGGGAAAACTCCAAATGAGGTCTGAATTTTAAGGTGTCTGGATTACTTTAACCAGTTCAAGTGTGGCACAGGCGTTATAGTTCATCATTTTCTAACAGATGACGTGATAGGGCACTGAAATATTTGTATCTAATATCGCCCAAGCCGGTGCTAGGGGCCGTGTGGTCATGTCATTCAATTTGTCCACATGAACAGCTACAATAAAAGCGCGACTGGGATACAAATCATCACAGGGATCAGTTTTGGATCATGTTTTTAGTTATATGCAGTCAGTATATTTGTCGGTGGGGTCATATGACATCTTGTCAGTAGACCGGCATCGTTTTCGTTTTCCACCCCACCCCACTTTTAATGCTGCGTTTAATTAGCCTATCTTGAAATATATCTTGGTATAAGGACGGGTAAAACTAATCTCAGGGTGTCACACATTAAGTCATCCGGTTGAAGCTCAGACTCTTACTTTTGTCCCAGTTTATTGTTTCAATATGTGTATATTTTATTCAATCTCTAATGAAAATTTGTTACCATGGTTAACTGGTATTCACCGGGCAGTTTGAAAACAATTCCAAAAAATGATTATGCTGAGATCACAAACCCGCCCATCGGGCCTAAAATTATTTGTGGGGACTTCAATAGCCAAAACCCTGTATAATTGTTCAAAACTAGAACAGATGTAGAAACGTAGCTTGCCGAAACTAATCTTGTGCTTTTCATCACAGACGAAGTCACGAGAATGGACTTTAGGAAAACTGTCAGTGGTAGCTTCTCCAGAAATTGCAATAAAATTAGAATACGGCAGAGTTTGATCGAAGACACATTAGGAAGTGAACATTTCCCACAAATGTATGCATAGTTCGAACAAAGAAAATCAAAATGTACCATATAGATTCAACTCCTGTTCATTTTATCAGGCGAATTCCCACTTCGAACTTCCCTTTAAATATCTGCTCCCCCATTCAATTTTCAAAGAACTTATAAATAGACACAAGACGTCACTGACCACGAAACCATTTAAATTTCGAAATGTGTCATAGAAGAGCTCATTGATTGGCTGACCTATATACTGGACCAATACAAGCACCACATTAGGAGGAATGACGCCGCTACTTGAGGATGATGTCACCCTATACACACAATTGGCGTGTAGTTTCTGATTGGTTCGTCTTTCGTTCGTAGGTGAAATTTACACCTCAAATTTTGAAAACTGAAGTTGGTCAGATAAATCGAAGCAGGTTCGAAGTGGAAACGTATGAATTGACTTGAAAAATGAAGATGATTCAACTATGCAAATGTGGACAACGTCCAAACGCGAATGCTTAAATATAAAATATGAAGATCTCTATAGTTTTAATATGGAGGAATTTAATGATAATATTATACGTAAATTTATAGATGTAAATTAGCAACAACTGCCACTGCCATAAATTATAAATGACTGGGATGTGCTCATGCAGCATAAGGACTTAAAGGGGGAAGCGAACAAGACCATTATGACATAAGATGCAAAACTACTGGGTAAATTCCGGCAACACAGTAGACTAAAAACCAAATTCAAAAAACATGTGAAACAAGCTCCATCACTTCTACCAAAAATTACTTCCATGGGAGATGCTCTGAGGGATCAAACTACAAGGACTTTTGGTCTATCATCAAACCTTCTTTAACAAATAAAACTATGCGCCAGGATAATACAATAATACTGCATTTGGGCGAAACAGTTATATCTGAGCAGAGCAGAACGAAGAAATCGTGTGAAATATTGCTGAATGCGAAATTTAGGATACCAGATAACCTGTATGTGTCAGTTTTCCCTGCGTTAACCCATCAGATTTATCTAAACATTTTGCGTAAATCCAAGATCACCGCCATGGCTGTTTACCAGTTGACTTCCTTTTGAGACAATGAGGTACATCCCACAGGTCCCGAAACTTACGTGAAATTTTTATTTCATCGGTTCAGTGATGTTGGATTAACAGCAGAATCAGTTTAATATCTACTGGTTCTAGTAGCATCTTGGTGTCCCTTTAATGAAAACCGAAACCTTTTAACGAAAAGTGGCCGATATCTTCACAATCTCACCCTTCTGTCACTGGGACATACCATACTTCGTCGTGTCACATACCTGCCTTCGTTTCCCACGGCCAGACTGTAACTTTTAATCAATCTCTGTCTAACCTCACAAGATATTCCTTTGTGACTAGCAATATGGCCGGTCGGATTTTTCTCCTGTTTCTCGTGGCCTTATCAGCCAGTATCAATGCGCTACCCTTTGACGATCCCTGCAACATCATGCCCAAAATGTAAGTATCACTTAAAGATGAGAATGGTAGGAGACCAGAATTTAAATATTCTATTAGCACGACGTGTTTAACTGTTTGATGAGTTGTGGAACGATAGAATAGCCCTATGTTGTAATTCCATTTAATGGAGCGCTCATGGTAATAGCTTTATGCTTTTTTTATCGACAAAAAAACTGAGCTTCACCTGAGCCAGCATAGTCCAGCATACACACTGATGAATTGTAAACGAATCATAATGGTAGCCAGAATGTATAATGTAGAGTATGTATTCTGAAACAAACACTCTGCACTAAGATATGGAACATGTCCATAATGCCAGCACGGAAGGAGAACATACATCCACTGAATCCCAGTTTTACAACACAGCGTTTATAAAAATGTGTTACATGATGAATGATCAGGGGCATTCCATCACGAATATAAGGAAACAGACTAAATACATGGAATACATTAGAAAGTGTCGATAGAATGATCAAAATTGTGAAGCCACATGCCTGGGTCACAAGTGGCTTCCACATGAACTTCATAGTTTCCACATGAACAGCTACAGTAAGAGCGCGACAGAAATACCAAGGCTACGGTCTTAGAAACGTGTTGTAAAACAGCCTGAATGTAAGGTGCCGAGGGAGGCTTTCCTCCAAGTGAATTGGTTATATGGTTGCTTTTATTTCGCCAGACATCAAGTTTCTCCACCGTATCTCATTAACTAATCATTTCAGATAAAACTTCCCAAGGACCAATCATATTAATCTAGTCGGAGGGGATGATTCAATCCATGCAGCACGCGCTTTCTCCAGCCAACAGTGGAATCGGTCGTATTATAACAATTAATTTGTTCTGTATATAGACAAAAATGTCGTCAAATCCTACCGAGGGCTGAGAATCTAATATTCGCCACTGATAACCGACAGTGTGTTATACGAATCGTTATCTTTCAGCATCCCGAAAGTGGGTGAAACTGTCACCGTTGCTATGCAAGTTGAGTGTCCGAAGGGTCAAATTATGTGGGATTGGCCTCAAGGGACTTTGATGGTTAACTTCGACCCACCACACACCGATAGCTTTCAGCTTTGTCTGAAGGGAGGGCATGCAAACTATATGCAAGAGATGTATTCGATTTTTGGGAACAGCAGAGACCGAATTCATGTGCCAACTGAAGGTATACATCTTTTATACAATTCATATGATTTGTTTCAAACTTAATGATTAAAGTTTCGAAACCGGCTAAAATATGTCATCTGAGAAAGATATTGTTACAAACTGAATAAAATCGTCAAATACAAATAAAAACATTGAACAATACTTAATCTTGAACCCAGAAGGCAGCCTAACATTGCCACCCTTCTTTGAATATGTAATACAAAATGTTATCGAAATCAAATAATGTAAATTGTAACCGTCAGCATGAAAACATGATGTTGTGAGTTTACGGATTTCATGTTACACGTAGAACGTTCATTGACGTCTTTAGAAGAATTCCACTAGTATGTAGGCATGTCAGCATTCCATGGTCAGTACTAGCCAGCTATATGTATACCAGCTTATGAGGAGAACACGCCCGAAGTAACGTACTTGTATTAAACCGTAAACTGTAAAATCTTCTTCAGCGGAGTAGAACATATAAATAACGCCATGTTACAACAGCCCTCGTGTTAAATGTTTCACCTGGTAAGAGATGTTTATCTGACTTATTTGTCAATATTTCATTTCGTTAAAATACTATTCCTCTTTCATTATGTGTTGTATAGGGCGAGTTGATAATGGTCAATTTTTTTTCTTGCATTACTTGAAACATTAAAAATAATTTCAACTCATCGTTACAAGAGCTGATCGCAGTGAAACTCAGTTGAAGTTGTTCTTTCCTTCCAGGTCACGACGCATGCGTCTCGTCTCACGACGGCGTGTTACACCTGGAGCTGGTGGCGCCAAAACCGCAACTCTACATGACTATCATTCCATTCACGGTATCTCTGACATAGTCTATGGCCGTTATATCATTTTAATAATGACACTACTCGACAGCAATAAACCTCACTATTCATGATTATTATGTTTTCTGTTATATATCAAGCTATGTTTTGCAGTCCGACAATGGATTGGCCATATTGTTTTACGTAGCCATTTGCCACAGACATCCGGAAAAGGCCAGACCCAGTAGATCAAGTTTATCAGGAAATTAGGACAAGGCGATTTCTAGATAAAATTTCAAAAATACAAGATGGCTACCAAGGTTGTTGGCCATTTGGTTTTAGGGACAGAAGACATTCCCGTAGATCTTAATCACCAATGAAGTTTCGACGGTCCAGCGGTGTCGAAGAAACAGAACGCGTAAAATATGGCGGAAAATGAAATGTAACAATCACAACTGGTTTCCAGACATATGGGAATGCAAATGGTCTTGCCTAAAAACAGAAAAATCAAGCAAGCATGACCCACATGGGTGAAGTTTACCTCCAGCTGATGACAACTAAAGAACTAGCATGCCTCTGGTGTCAAACATCGCGCCAGCATTCCTGATCTTGACAGGATTTTTCGCTTCCGAGTCATTTTCTGAATAGGTCAAATTCAACGATATGCCGACAGCAATGAATCCGAAATGAAGATAAACAAGAGTGTGAGAACATCTGACGAATATGTATTGCTGTCAGTGACATAGCTCCGACGTAGCTAATTGAATTCATTAATAGTATGAGTCACGAATTCCTCTGTTAATAAACAATGTCGAATCATATTATATCGACAGATATCTCACATTCGCGCCTTCCTTTCATTTTAACATACCGTAGCACACTTGTGTCTCGTGTGTCATATATACCTGCATTTATTACGGATAACACTTTTCATCACTCATCTGCCTAACCTCACAAAACACCGATTTACGAGTATCGATAGGACCGGATTTATGTTTCTGGTCTTCTCGCGGCCTTCGCTACCGGTGTTCAATCGCTTACCCTTTAACGACACCAACTATACTCGAGATTAGGGGAAATGACGGTGATGCAGGATTGAAATGTTCTTGCGGGACGACAGGTAAGAAAATTCGAGTGAGTTAGTGAATAGAATTTAACGTCGCTTTCAACAATATTTCAGCTATATCGCGACGAACCAACTAAGCACCACCCAGCCGTGTTGTGTTCCTGCTACAGCAGCATGGAACCAGACACCCTCCATCCACGCTATAAAACACTGAGGACAGCGCACAAGACACAGACAGGATGCTTGTAACATGGTGCAATAAAGACAAGTGATATTACAGTGCTAGACATCACATTATCCAGTTTCTGTTGCTTGTCAGCAAAATGCATTGAAGCCACAGGAACCTGAACCCACCCAACCACCCGCTAGAAAATTCGAAATATTGGCGTTCACTTCCTGATAATTCCATTCGATGGGGTCCTTATGGTTGTTTATTTCGGCTTGTTTGTCGACCACTACTAACACGAATCTATAGTGGGAGCCACATCAAGTAGGACTTCCCTTCTTCTTCATCTGATTTTAATCCAGATTACACGCGGATGAAATGTAACTGGCGGACAGATGGTAGCCATGAAAGAATATTTAGGCATTTAAATGGAGTTCCTGCTGAAGAAAACATACCGTACGTATGATATGTAACAAGGACAGGATACCTGAGTGAAAGTAGAACGTTTTGTAGTTTGCCCAGTTTTAATTCACTGTAAAACATGATGCGCCATTTGTTAAAGTTCAAGTCCTGGTTGTCCATTGTGAATTATTAACCGTCTCACGCAGAGGAAGTGAGCTATGGTTGGACAAAATATACGTTAGTAAACTCAACCTCGACACAGTGCATGTGATATGGATATTAATCCTACCAGGACTGGAGGGGAAGGGGGCATTATGGCCTCCCTGTCATACTTTTTCCTCTATCTCCGGAACGACAAAAAATTGAAAGCTGATACTCCAAGTCTTTGTAGTTTATCATATTGGGGTCATTTTGAGCCTATTTGCATAACCATATGAGCAACGGATAATGGAAAAATTGAAAATGGCGCCCATGTGTGGTAACAGAAATACGATGTTTTAGTCATTTTTCTTCAAAATTCCTGCTTTTATACGAAGAAATACGGGGAAAAACAATTTTATTTCACATCAGACGATTATGTACTATTTATCATGTAGGTTTTCCGGAGAAAACGCATAAATAAAAAATTCGAAAAATCGTAGTGGTCATTTTGGGTTTATTTTTACATTATCTGGTAGACACAATGGTATAGTGTGGTAAGTTCTAGCTCCCTAGCTCATGGAGTAAGAAAAATATTAAGGGGGATCGATATGCTCCCCAGACCTGGACAGGTCTCAAAAAGCCTAGGCCAGATTGGGTTAAATATGTTTTAATGAAATGAAATCAATATATTAATATTATATTATAAGTAAATGCAGTTAAATTGGGATGAGAATTTGAATTTCCCATCCTCAAATCTTGCACCAAATTTGTAATCGAAGCATTTATTCGCCGAATGACACCTACAATGACGGCAACGTAACCAACAAACGAGTTGGAATATCGAGCAGACGACACCCAATGATATCACAACCCATAAAGATATTTTATATTAACCGAACCCCCATAGGCATAAAGAGCGCCATATTGTGTCCGACAGTGGTTGTGAAACTGCCAGAGTTGCAGATTGTACGGACTCTTGACTCAGCCCCATTCTCAAACGCATGCTGGTTATGACACTTCGAAGTTCTTGAAATGTGTTCAGAATCCGTCTACAATAACATCGTGACCAATGACGGTTTAAGAAATATTTCGGATCCCTGTCCAAGCTTCCATCTTCAAAAAGGAAGCATCACATTCTAAAATTATGGGATATATCTCTCAATATTAATGACTTCCGTTCCAAACAATATATGCAGGCAACCGGTTTGCGCCGGCTTATGCTAATATGACAAGAACGCTCTCCTCAATTGACCAATAAAGGGCTTATTCTGGAGACGTTACATCGATGACATTTTCGGAGTGTGGAGGAAGCCAAAGAATTCGAACATAAACTGAATTTTCAAAACGACCTTAATTCCCAGCGCGATTCGCGATTTGTAATTATATAATTTGAGTTCTCATTGAAAGGAGCAAATGTATTTATATTCTCACACATTTGGTATGTGTCGGTTGACTAGTATTTTTCATTTTTTCTTTAGTCATCCATATTGCTTTTATTTTTATTTTCGGGAATGGGCTTCTCCTCCTTCCTAGGTAGTTGTGTACATTACAACGCCGGGGAGTATCACCAATTTATATGCGTAGTCTGTTTCAAATGTAGTAACTGAGGCTGAAACATGTCATATAAGGCAGATTGTTACAATATGCATAAAATTATAACAAAACAACTACTTTAATATTTTCAATAAATTTGCCTTATTTATCAGCGGGGACAACGTGTATTTGGGATTGCAAGTGGACGAGGTAAGGTGAATTGGAAATCCATACCCTACCAGGTGATCGGTGTAGTTTTCTAGTTAACACATCCTGTGTGTTATGTTGTAAGCTTTCTGAATATATGGGGCCATGTGCTTCGTTATATATCGATGATCAGTTTCCGAGGCAGAGGGTGGCCTGGCTCTATAGAAGAAGTCAAAGAAATTGAACATAAACTGAATTTTCAAAGCGACTATAAATTCCCAGCGCATACTGTATTCTCATCGAATCGCGATTTGTAATTCTATAATTTGAGTTCTCATTGGAGAGAGCAGATGTAATATTTATATTCTTACACATTTGGATTGTGTCGGTTGACTGGTATTTTTCACTTTTTCTTTAACCATCCATACTGTTTTTTTTTTTATTATTATTTTATTTTCGGGAATGGGCTTCTCCTTCTCCCTAGGTAGTTGTGTACATTACAACGCCTAGAGGAGAGATTGATCTGCAGAGGGACAATTCTGGGGAGTGCTACCAATTCATATACGTAGTCCGTTTCAAATGAAGTAAATGAAGCTGAAACATATCATCTAAGGCAGATTGTTACAATATGCATAAAATTATAAAACACAAATTTACTTTATTAAAAAAGAAAAAAATTTGGCACATTTGTCAGCGGGGATAAACGTGTAGTTGAAATTGCAAGTGGACGAGGTAAGGTGAATTGGAAATTCATGCCCTGCCAGGTGATATGTGGGTAGGTTGGTTGGTGGGCTTCTAGTGGCCACATCCTGGGTGTTATGATGAATACTTTCAGAATACGTGGAGTAATGTGATTCGTTACAAATCGATGATCAGTTTCGTAGGCAGAGGGTGGACCTCAAAAGATGTAGGGCTGTAGGTGTGATAATGGTAAACCCAAATGGCCAGAAGTGGAAAATAGTTTTAACAAGCGCCTTCATTCTGAAAAGTATGATACTGGTCGTATACTGTTTAAAAACCAATAATCCTTCTCCTGTAAATTCTGGCACTAACGGCAACAGAGAATGCCGTATGGTTACATCATTTATATCAGCCATATGACTGACATCTCCCTGACATAATTTCGAGACTACTTGCTGCATTCAGTAAATGTATAAGTAGGTATGTTATGTAAGCTTTTACCATACACCTAATCTAGTAAATAGATACAATTTTGAGATAGTATTCCAAATTTCATGTTGATTTGTTAAATGTTGAACTACTTAACTTTCGCTAAAGCTACATGTTATATCCCGTGTATGTAGCGCCGGTAACCTTCGAGCATAACAGTGCAAATAAATCAGAATCATCATTCTTTCAAGAAAGATAATTCACATGATATAATATTAGATTTACATGTCATCAATGACAGAATAACACCGAGAGAATAAAATTGTGTTTAATCTTCGAGGAATGCAAAAACGATTCAGATTCAACATGGCCCAAAATTATATTTTATCTTCGAGGAATGTAAAATTTATTCAGATTCAACATGGCCCAAAATTATATTTTATCTTCGAGGAATGCAAAATTTATTCAGAATCAACATAGCTCAAGAAAGGTCTGGACTGTTGTGTTCAAATTTATCGTGACACCTGCAGATAAAGGATTGCTGGTTAAATATCCATTGTCTCTTTAAGATAATAGAACATTAACCATATATACCGGTACTATAATTACAATTTGAATAAGTTACACGAGTTTAGATAGAGTTCGTTGCTAGTGCATTTAATGCAAATTTCCTGAACAGATCAACGTTCTAAATTGCATATGGCAGCCGCTGAGGTCAGACGTGCCCGTTAGCTCGTCCAACAGAGGACAACCTTTTCCGCCTATATTAATGTACATAGTTGCTGAATAGATGCCGGGTAGGAAGAGAAAGACCCCTACGAAAGCACAGCAAAGTCGCGGCAAACAAAAAGCTGGCAATTTAACAACGTATTTGTTGAGAGGTATGAAGGACAAGGATCCAGAAAATTCGGAGGAGGGCCAGGTAAACAAGAGCCACACTTTCAGATACCACTAGCTATACCTCCCTTCAACCATCACAGCCATCCTCTGGGACAGAAAAAACAAAAGACCCGGACAGTCACCTTCTGAAAGAACTTCGTATCAGAGAACAAAAGATCTCCGGAAGCGGGAATCTGCCTTGAACGATACAAAAAGAGATTTATCAACAGCTCAATCATATATCTATAAAATAGAAGCAAAAACTTCAGAACTTGAGAAAAGTAACAACTTACTGAAAAGGCGTATCTGTGCCCTCGAGTCCACTTCACCTAGCCCGACAGCAAATGTGCATTCTCCAGGTGATTTTGCACCCTCAGTAAATGATTGGCCTTGTTCTACGTTCAATGTTCATCCTTACCTCGAGCAGGAACTGCAAAACCTAAAACAGCGAATTCATCAACTGAATTTTAACACCCTTAGCTCTCGTATCAGTACACTGGAACAAAGATCTCAATCCTCCGACCGACTCTCATCAGAGACCACGCGGCCTGCAAATGATCTACAAGATGTTCAACCACCTCCTTCAGTCTCGACACAACAATATCCTCAAATATTCCCGCAGGTGCCTCCCCAGATGTATCCTCCACCACCATGGTATTATCACCCACCGCCAAACCAGCCTCCTGCTTACCTCCATCAGCAATCACCATATCCGGTCCGATATTTCTTCACGTCCAGTACTCCTTTTCCACAGCGAATTCCTGACCCCCTTCAACATCAATCTTCCTGGCTTTCGAATATGCAGTTTCGTCCTTCTCCTACTTACCAACGGAGACCACCATCCAACCATAATCGTTCAAGAACCTTTAACAACCCCCAGACACAACCAAACGCAAGCAAACATATGCCCTATCATTCAGCTTCTAGAACCCCGTCCAGTCAACACACGGTTTCCGAAACTCCAGTTTCTGATTGACCTGCATCCAATTTATCTTTCAACCCTCACCCTCCAGTTTCCAGAACACCTGCCTCCAAACCGCTGTCGTCCAGTCCAACCTGTAACCATCTTCAGCCAGCCGTCACCATACCAACTTACAACGACACATTAACCATGAACAGCACTGGAGAACATTTATCTACAGACACCCTGGTACCCCCAGATGAAGAACCGTCGCCTAAACTAACACGTAATATAGATCACTTTGACTCCACTATACCTGCCCGTCAAGAACCTCTACCTCTACATTCCATCACCAAAGCAACTGCCTGTGAAAAATCATCGACATTACCCGGCTCGTATTCTCTACACACTTCACAGTCTTTTTAGAGGTGCGCCCCCCGGAAAGCTATCCAACCTAAACCCCGGTGTTTCCAACCAACTGCTTCACGATAAAAAGGATCTAAAACTAATCACCTTCAACTGTAAAAGTATCCTCCCAAAGGTCGATTGTGTAAAAAATCTACTCCGTACAGCAGAGATTCTTTGTATACAGGAACACTGGCTCTTTATCTTCGAAACGCATATCCTACAAGACTTCAACCAAAACTTCAAATGTGAAGGAAAGGCTGTAGATGATCTTGACCCAATATCCCCGGTACAGAAACCAAGAGGGTATGGTGGCACCTGCATCTTCTGGAACAAGAACATAGATCGTATTGTCGATCCTTTACCCGATGGTGGAACAAGAATCCAGATCATACAGTTACGTCTCCTACCAAAACCTTTATTATGTATCTGTGTCTACATGCCTACACGTGGTTCTGCTTCCTACGACATAGAATACGAAGACAACCTTGATCAGCTCAGTGAGCTGCTTAAGAAATATGGATCTACCCATTATATTTGCATAGCTGGTGATCTCAACGCTGATCTTCTTTCTACCACCCCGAATAACAGAGACAAAACTTTGAAGACCTTTGTCCACGAACACTACCTTGGTTACCTAACTGATGGCCCTACATTTGTTCATGACAATGGCAGGCATTTCTCTACGATCGATTACTTCATGTCCCCAGCCTGTGACCTCAACGTCTATGGAAAGCCACAGAGATTAGAGAGATTATTCAGCAACACATCAGACCACCATCCAGTCAAGCTAGTTGCCTTCTTGAACGTGCAAACTACTGTTGCAAAATCTGTTAGCCAAGTCCAAATTACTCCTAAACTTAGATGGGACAAAATTGACATAGACCAGTACCGCTCCTCCCTCGCAGATAACCTAGAAGCTCTGGATCTAAGCCCGTACTATGGAGCCTCGTCAAACTTTGATCTTCAACTCCTGTACACCAAGATCTGCACCGCATTAACTAATGCCGTCCCAATATCCGTGCCTACTCGACCTAAGCTCAGAGCAAATCACAGGATCTGGAATGCTGCAATCCAATTTGCTGTTCAACAAAAGAAATCTGCTTTCTTCGTTTGGAAAAGACAGGGATCTCCTTCTGAACCTCAACATCCGGCCAGCGTCAATCTTAGAGAAACTAAGAAGAAACTTCGACGTGAACAACGGGTGGCAACTGCACTAAAACGAGACTCAAAAATGCAAACGCTGATGGAATCCAACGAGTTCGACAAGAAAACCGTCTTCCGACTAATTAAAACACAACCATCCATAAAATCTGCGCCCCTGGCCTCCATATTTGTGGACGACATTAGTTACCCACAGGAAGACATCATCAATGGATGGGAATCTCACTTCACAAAACTCTCCACACCTGCGTCAAATCCAGAATTTGACTATTCCTACAACAGAGACATCAACTTTGATCGGCTGATACTAGAAGACATTTGTGCTGAGTAAGAGTCCGAAATTCCAGTACTCACAGAAGAATCAATTAGACAGGCCATTCGCAAGCTCAACAATGGAAAGGCGGCTAACATCGATGGCGTCACTGCTGAACATGTCAAGTATGGAATAGACTGTATCACACCTGCTGTACTGTGTCTGTTGAATGCTACCCTTCGCGTACATCGTCTTCCAGAGGCAATGAAGAATGGTATCCTTACTCATGTATTCAAGAAGAAAGGAAATCCAAATCTGGCAAGTAATTAAAGAGGCATTACCGTTACACCGCTTATCACCAAGATATATGAATCTGTTCTCCGCGACCATCTTTCTGAGACGCTGGCCAGTACACAACACCCACTTCAGCGAGGTTTCACGAAAGGAGTATCTCCACTCTGCAGTGCGCTTATTCTGCACGAATGTATCCTTGAGTCAAAATCGCGATCAGAGAAATCCACAGTTGCCTTCTCGGACGCAAAATCCGCCTTCGACGTTGTAAACCATTCAAGCCTACTAAGGAAGTTGTATTTATCTGGAGTCGAGGGTACCCTGTGGCTTACAGTGGCTGATCTCCACAGCGAAACACATACCCAAGTGAAATGGTTCAACACACTTTCTGGCCGGATACTGCAAAACCAAGGCGTCCGACAGGGTGGAATATTATCTACAGATCTATACAAAGTTTACCTCAACGATCTACTTTACAGACTTGGAGAATCCAACCTCGGATCAAAAATCGGTCCCATCAACTGTTGTTCCCCTACATGTGCAGATGATGTTGCTATTCTCGCAAATGAAGAGATGCACCTGCAGACACTAATTTACATGGCTGGACATTACAGTGCGCTCGAACGATATGAATTTCAACCAACAAAAAGTGGATTACTCTCCAACACAAAAGGCCCCCACGTATTTGAACTCAACAATCAAACGATACCAGCGCATGAGCCAGTTAAGCATCTGGGCATTTTACGAGACAATTCCATGACTTCAGTGAAATTAACCGTTGATCAGAACATCTCTAAAGCAAGAAGAGTTCTATATTCCATGATGGGTCCTGGCCTCCATGGCAAGAACGGCTTTAATCCTGTCACAGCATGTCACATCCTGGATATATACTTCATCCCCGTCCTTCTACACGGCCTGGATGTCATACCTCCAAATAATGTAGAGATGATGAAACTCGAAAACTTTTATAACAAAACACTAAAGGAAGTTCTTCCACTCCCAACCCGTGTCGCGAATCCAGCTCCATACATCCTTGCTGCTGCATTACCCCTGGAAGCAAAACTACATCTACGTATTCTGTCTGTGAAAATGACCAGTTCATCGAACACGACATAACTGTCAGACAGGTCATCCTGAAAGGACATGGTTCAAACAGTTGGTTTGCCATGGTTCAGTGCCTGTTGTCCAAATATCGTCTTCCATCTATCCACGATCTTCTAGACAACCCTCCAAAAAACACATGGAAAAAGACAAGAGTCAAAGCTGTAACATCCTTCTGGGCAGAAAACCTCTTATTTAAAGTGGAGCTCTACCCATCTCTGAAATACCCCCAGCTTCTACCAGATTGTCTTGTTAAATTTCATCCAGCCATCTCATCCGTATCATCCTCGACTTGTGATGTACGCCGCCTAGGAATTCGCCTGCGACTACTCACCGGCACGTATACCCTCCAAACAAACCGGGCGGTATTCAACCAATACAAAATGGACCCGACATGCAAACTACGTAACACAGAACCTGAAGATCGTGTACACTTCCTTGTCTCCTGTCCAGTCTTGGCCGATATTCGACACCGATATCTGCCAATTCTTATTCATTCTGTCTGTTCAGAGTGCCAGCAAGCTGTACGCTCTGATATTCACACTACTCAGGATATTTGCGACTTCATTATCAAACCAAGTGTGCTCCTCCAAAAATGTGGTCTACAAGAGCATGAAGACTGCATCAGCAAGTGCGAGAAGTACCTAAGAACTCTAACGTACTGCCTTCATCATAGGCGTAGTATCCTAATAAACTCCTGAAGTAACTCTTAAATTAACTATCATCGAAGGATTGTGGCGTCTCAGTGTGACAGCATGTCTCCATTTTATCATCTTTTTTTACTGAAATGAACTGTGACAATTTTAAATGTTTTTACTCGAAAGGGGTGCCCCTCTCAAAGGGGGAAACTATGAACTGAACTTAACATGGCGGACGTCGAAACTACATGGACTAGTACTGAGCCCGAATCTGTTTCTAACAGCGAACTAAAACAAATGATACTTACCTTGGGTAAAGAATTCCAATCGTTCCGACGGGAAATACAACAGGAAATTAAGACGGAAGTCAAAAAGATAGCAAAAAAGGGCGAAGAAGTCGAGAAACTTGCAAAACATACCTCGGACAGAATAGACGACATCGAACAGAAAGTCGTGGACAAAAAATACATAGAGGGTCTACTGAG
The DNA here is from genome assembly GCA_036873755.1 of Hanleya hanleyi. Classification (NCBI taxonomy): domain Eukaryota; kingdom Metazoa; phylum Mollusca; class Polyplacophora; order Lepidopleurida; family Hanleyidae; genus Hanleya; species Hanleya hanleyi. The sequence continues at coordinate 11,868 of JAVTVY010011815.1, read as the reverse complement.
GCGTATTGAGCAACTGGAAAGCTATGTTCTTAGTATGGACTACCACGATAAGAAATATGATTTAATATTTTTCGGAGTACCCGTGAAGAAAAGTGACGTTTATGAAACGCTCAGAGCGTTCCTTGAGAAAGCGTTAGAAATTCCGAAAACAGAAGTCCAAAGAATGGAGCTTTATAATGCTCATGTCCTGGGCGACGAGGATCCCACCACAAGAGGGCCTCTCCCTATCATGGTCCGATGTGTGAGATGGCCTGAGCGAGAACGCGTGCTGGACATGACATATCAAGGTAAACTGAATAACACAAAGCAGAAAATAGTGACCGACCTTCCAGTGAGTATGAAACAGGAGAGAAGTCGGTTAGAATCTATAGGATATACTCACGAAAAGAATTTGAAGACCCGAATACGAGTGAAGAAACTAACGGTCCGACTGGAATATAAGGAGAAAGCTGAGGAATCACCGTGGAAAACATGGAGAGAGGGTTTATGAACAAACAAAATGTGTGAAATGAACTTTGCTCTCCAGTTCTGATATTGACAGTAAGTTGATTCCAATTTTTTAAATGGCCTTGTAACTATCGAACTATGCAGAGTGGCATGTTACCGTGTTTCTTTCGGGATTTAATATTTTGTCGGAGCTAATCATCAAATAGCTAGATGTGACATCTGAATGATAAGTGGACTGAATATGACAATGTAAATCCATCCAATTTGACGGTTTAATGGCTAGTAATTGTGGCTTCTTTCATTGACGGACAATGTTCAACAAGGACTTGGACAAGTACATGTAAATAAATCAGTGTGTGTGTTATACAAGGATCGATAAACAAACAGTTGAGCTGACTTTATTGGACTAAATGAATAAGAAGGGGGCAGAAATACTATTATTTTTACCGCAATCACCCGATACGAAATTATTTCTGCTATGAATTTATTACTTTTTTTATGAGCATGTTGATCAGATTGAATGCCGATCAAATAGAATGAAATAAAGGATCTCCGCAGGGCAAGTAATAGAATAGGCTATACTTAGAACATCGCCCGGTCTCACGTTTTTTTTCAGGTATTCAGATCTGGACCAGTGTATGACTCGCCCCCTCCCCCTCCCCCACCCATGTATACATTCTATCGTACATGTAATGACCAAGCTCGTCTGTAAGAGTATTAAGGTTAATTTATTCACACGATTTTTCTTTGGACATTTAGCGAACAGCTGCTTGTTCTTTTGACAGAAATACCAATGGGTGAACCTTTTGCAATAACTTGTAAGAATGTGTAGTGTTCTGAACTGTGCTATTGTTGATCATCGTATTATGCAAGTGAATGGGTGCGTGATATCAGTTTCAGACCAGTGCTGGTACCCGCAGTTTGGTACCCGCAGTTCGGGGACTACTCTATTGTGCATTCGCATGCTCTGGTTCCCAATAGTGGATCGTTATGCTATTGTAAACCAAATTGTACAGGGTAAAGCCTTTTTTTGTCTAAATGGTGACTTACAAAAGGGGATGGGTTGCGCAAGAGTATTGCAACTCATTGACGGAACACCTTCGGTGATAAACCTTGCACCAAACCAACCTTGCAACAAAACATAGTTTTGTTTTTCTTATTCTAAATTTTTGACTAATATCATGAAACCGTTCCAAGTTTAAGAAATGTCACTGAGGTACACATGCTATGGTATTCACTATTACTTTTATTATACCGTCGATAAATAGTTGTCTCCAAACTATATTCACAATACAACGCAAGTTTTTATTTTATTTCCCATCTTGCCTAGTGCTATTTGTGGCCTAGGGCGAAAGTGGTTGCCCGTCTGTGGGAAAGAGGTGTTTATGACCTCTCTGATTTTGTTTACCCTTTTAATTATTTTACTATGTAATTGTCTCCTAATTGTTTATGTGCAATTCTCGGATATATCATTAACTGTGGTGAATACTTTGAGCACACTGGGGAGTATTTTGTATGTCAACCTATCTATAGAGTGTTATACATATAGCATTATGTTATTGTGGACGAATATCTTTTCAGTCCTTTCAATCCTTTCAGTAAACTGCCGGGGATTAGCTACAAAAGAAAAAAGAAAGGATGTTTTTCATTATTTGCAGAAAAAAGATACACAAGATATACACAGTTCAGAACTAACAGAAACCATGTTTAAAAACGATTGGGAATATGATTGTTACTTCAGCTCAAATAATTCAGAGTCGAGAGGAGTAGCTATACTTTACAACAATAATTTTGAATGTGAAGTGCTTAAGAATCAGGGGGACGTGAGAGATTTTGACATTTTGTTTGTCAGGTTGAAATTTTCAAAAGGGCACTAAATTATCAAGGGTGCGTTATTTCATCTCAGAAAGATAGGAAACACAATTAAAGACAAGAAAATATGATTATTTCTTTGAAGTAATTCGAAAAAATGACTTTGTGGAACAAAATTGATGAAAATTGTAGTGGATTTTTCGAAGTAAAATTTTGAAATCGAAGAAATGTGGTGACTGTTTAACTCACGAATAAAGTTGAATCATCTCTTCGTTGAGGTCAAACAAGAATGATCTTCTTGAAGTTGTTGGAAAATAGAATGCTACACGTGGTCAAACAAACTGAATTGTTCAGAAAAATGGCGATTCACATTTCTTCTTGCTCAGGTGGACTTTTTCCGGCCTCGATGCATTAACCCTTCGCCCAAAACTGAACACCTGTCAATCAAAGTCCGTCTGAATAAGACAGTCATTCAACATGTTGTTGTTGTTTCGTGTTGTTGTTGTTGTTGTTGTTGGCACATGGTCGTGAGGGTTAATGCCATTCATGTACACACGTTTACGCTCACCCATTTTCATCGACAAACGCTTTCAGAACATGCGATCGGAATGCCGAACCATTCAGATGGGAGGGCTACTCACCGAAATCTACTATAATACCATCTTTGTTGTCTAAATTTGATGTAATTAGACGGATGATCTGTTTTTCATCAGTTTCACCAAAATATCATATCTCTCGCGATTTCACGAAAAGCAGACGGCAGGATATTAGAGTAAGGAGGCTCGAAAAGTAGATCTCTAGAGAGGTTTACAGAAATTATTTTCTTCTTTCGAAACTGTCGAAATAAATATGTTGGATGCTAAATATCACCACATTTCTCTCAATTATGATGCTTCTTTGATGTTTATACATGATATTGACGATATTTTCGACATGCCTATATGGGCGTATGAATATTATTGAGATGTGATGGGTCACCTTGTTTAGAAAAGAAGCATGGTCTGACACATACCGAACTGTGTGGGATGAAAGCGCTAAACTCGATCTCTATTTAAACAGATGGGCTGAAAAGTACGTATCTTACTGTGTATTTGTAGAAAATTTGGAATTGATATCTGCTATAGTTTATTTTCTATTGAATTATCTTTATTTCGTTGTCACGTCGGGGGCAAAATGGTGAGATTTCAGTGGTCATTTGCTTCACAAAGGTATTGAAAACATTTTCAAAAAAAAAAAGAAATACATTTTTTGTCATATCATGTCTCATGGTATCATTTGGTCATTATAATGATGTGTCGTTTTTAGAAATTTAGACTTGGCAAAATTTTTCAAAAATGTCAAAAGTGCTGATGATCGGACAACCCTATTTTTTACCAAACAATAGACGATACAATAAAAGAGTTGGGTAACTCGCTTTACATAATTTGTGGAGATTGGAATTTAGTCCTTAATCCCAAAATGGATAGATACAATTATATTAATATAAACAATCCCAATGCACGAAATAAAATGTTACACTTAATTGAAGAGCTAGATTCAGTAGATATTTGGCGGGATGAACACCCTGAAGTACGGAGATATACCTGGCGGCGGTCAAACTCTTTGAAACAAGCAAGGCTCGACTTTTATTTAATATCGCAAAACTTGGCCTACTACGTAGAAAATACTAGCATTGACATTGGTTACCGTACAGATCACTCCTCTATTTTGCTACAACTAAAATTCAAAAACAAACAACATGGTAAAGGCTTTTGGAAATTTAACAAATCTCTACTAAAGGATACTGAATATGAGAAAATAGTAAAGACAACGATCAATGAAACAAATCAACAATACAAAAAGGTTGAGCAAAACAGCTCAAGTGATGAGAATAATTTTGTTATAAATGACCAGCTGTTTTTGGAAACCCTTTTGATGAATATTCGAGGTAAAACTATCTCGTATGCTTCCTGGAAAAAAAGACAGAATACAAAAGTGGAACACGAATTGATAGCGAACATAGCAAAAAATGAATCTGATTTAGATTTATGTGATAACGAGGACGATCAAGCAATGATTCAAGACAATATAATTAAACTCAGGCAGGACTTACAACAGGTGAGATCTCTACAAATGGAAGGGGTACTAATAAGATCGAGAGCCCTCTGGGTTGAGTCTGTGGAAAAACCCTCAAGCTTTTTCGTAGGTTTAGAAACCGGAATTATGTTAATAAATCAATGAAAGAATTAAAGGTCAATGGAGATAAAATACTAACCGATCAGAAAGAAATTCTTATTGAAACTAAACATTTTTTATGAACAACTTTATGGGAATTATTACCCGCATACCCAAGCCAGGCAAAGCTAAGGAGGATCTGAAAAATTGGAGGCCTATCTCCTTGTTAAATGTAATTTATAAACTCTCGTCAACAGCTCTCTCAAATAGAATAAAACCAATACTCTAATCCATTATCAGCAATTCTCAAAGCGGCTTTATGTCAGGAAGATACATTGGCGATAATACTCGTTTAATATATGACATTATGGAGCATACCGATATACATAACATGTCCGGTATGTTGATGCTTGTAGACTTCGAAAAAGCGTTCGATTCTGTAAATTGGGGTTTTATAGAAAAGACGTTAACTCTTTTTCAAATTTGGAGACAGTATAAAGAAGTGACTACAAGTGTGTTATAATGGGATCAACTCCTGCGTAACGGTCAATGGTTTTTTTTATCTCCCTTCTTCCAATTAGAAAGAGGCTGCCGCCAGGGTGACCCCCTTTCGCCCTATATATTCCTGCTATGCGCAGAGATATTGGGCAGAATGATTAAAATGGAAAAGAAAATAAAAGGAATAAAAATTACGCAAACGGAACACATCATAAACCAATATGCTGACGACACCGTTATAATACTAGACGGATCGGAAACCTCTTTAAAAAGTACTCTCGATGTGCTAGAATTTTTAAAGAAAATCTCAGGTCTGAAAATGAATGTAGAGAAGACTTCCGTTATCTGGATAGGGTCGGAAAAATAATACTCAAAATCGTACTGCACGGATCGTAATTTAAAATGGATTCTGTCGAAATTTATATCTCTGGGCATTATTTTCAACGTTAACTTAGATACAATGGTGAATGATAATTATAGTAATAAACTAGAAGAAATGGATATGTTATTCAAACGTTGGTCTTGTAAAGCTTATTCCCTATTCCCCATTTATTAATGAACTGCAGGGGAAATGTTTCAATTTTTCACGGAATTATAAACCTGATAGGGTGAACAGGCATCAGATAATGGAAAATTATGAGAATGGGGGACTTAAAGTGCTAAATATTGCTAATTTTATCAAATCTTTGAAGATAACATGGCTGCGCCGCTTAGTTTTAGGTAGAAATGGAAGTTGCTGGAGTGCTCTAGCGGACGAAGTTTTGCCCAGGCACATAATAGATCTACTAGAATTAGGACCAACTAGTTTAAGGAAGATTGCGAACGCAATGTTAAATCCATTTTGGAAAGACGTCTTGTGTGCCTGAGCAGATCTCCAAGAAAATAATTGCTGTAAAACTGATTACGATTTTAGAAGAGAATGTATTTGGAACAACGACAAAATAACAATCGGACGAAACAGTATATATTATCCGAATTGGTTGAAATCTGGTGTCAAGTATATTAACGGCCTAATGGATACAAATGGTAATTATTATAGCTACGAAACTTTTTCGGTACTTCATAAATGCAGTCATAATTTCTTAAGTTACCAATGAAGACTATACTGTGAAGTCATGTGGCTCTGTCGGCACCTCTTCCCACTTCCCTTATATGTGTTGTAATTGTTACCTGCTGGTGGACGTTGCGTCCCCGAGGCCCGCCCCCTGTACAGACCTTTTGGTCTTTGATATATGTTGGCATTTGTGGGAAGTTGATGCTGGGTCGACATTGGGCCTTACAGACTAGTCTTTTGTGTTAAATGCCGTCATTGTCATCTGACGACGATACAGCTCACCAATCCCCAGTGTACGAGTTGTCACAGCGAAACAGCTCACCAATTACAAATATACGAGTTGTCAGAGCATTTCCATCATGGCTCTGTAGATTTGTATCTAATACCGCTTATGCCGGTGCTAGGGGCCGTGTGGTCATACCATCCAAGTTGCCACATGAACAGGTACAATAAAAGCGTACCTGAGATACGACACATATCACGAATTGTTAGATTTTTAGTATGTGCTTTAGAATAGGTTAACCGGAAGACTATACTGTGAAGTCATATGTGGCTCTGTCAGTATGTCGGCACTCTTCCCACTTCCCTTATATGTGTTGTAATTGTTACCTGTATATGGCGAGATTCTGCTGGTGGACGTTGCGTCCCCGAGGCCCGCCCCCTGTACAGACCTTTTGGTCTTTGATATATGTTGGCATTTGTGGGAAGTTGATGCTGGGTCGACATCGGGCCTTACAGACTAGTCTTTTGTGTTAAATGCCGTCGTTGTCATCTGACGACGATACAGCTCACCAATCCCCAGTGTACGAGTTGTCACAGCGAAACAGCTCACCAATTACCAATATACGAGTTGTCAGAGCATTTCCATCATGGCTCTGTAGATTTGTATCTAATACCGCTTATGCCGGTGCTAGGGACCGTGTGGTCATATCATCCAAGTTGCCACATGAACAGATACAATAAAACGTACCTGAGATACAACACATATCACGAATCGTTAGATTCTTAGTATGTGCTTTAGAATAGGTTAACCGGAAGACTATACTGTGAAGTCATGTGACTCTGTCAGTATGTCGGCACCTCTTCCCACTTCCCTTATATATGTTGTAATTATTAGTGCAACAAAAAAATACCAGCGTCAAGTCGGTTTAAAATCGCAGAGGAGTAGAGTACTGTCCCCATTTGTTCCCAAGAATATTGAACCTTTATTTAATGCGGTAAAGGGTGGAAAATACTTCTATAATATTTTGTGCAGACCGAAAAAAAACACAACGAAAACAAAAGCAGCGAAAAAAATGGGAGGATGAACTTAAGGAAACGTTTGAAATTCCGTGATAGCAAAATGCGAATATTTTACCCTTTAAAATATGATTGGAAACAAAACTAAAGTGGTTCCAGTACTGTATTCTAACCCGAATTCTTACCACGAACTTATTTTTGCAAAAGATTAACTATGTTACCGATAATTTATGTACCTTTTGTAAGGAATGTCCGGAGTCGATAACACACTTATTGTGGACATGTAGATACACGTCGTCTCTGTGGGCAAACTTTCAATCATGGATTTGGGAAACGACTGGTATAAGACTAGATTTGACATTAGAAAAAGTTCTATTTGGTGTACAAGCCTCTGGGTCAAAAATTATTAATGTAATAATAATCATGGTAAAATACCACATATATAGGCGAAGGACAAAGGGTACATATACAAGGGGTTGAGAACGATTTACGTTTCCAGTACTTTGTAGAAAAGTGTATTGCCGATACCAATTGTAAATAGGAAGATTTTAATGCACAGTGGTCAATTTCTCATCTTTGGTTTAGATAATTACAAGCGTCTAGTCCGTCATTCATAATCCAGCCGTCGTCCATTAGAGAATATCCGCGTCCATAATCCAAAGACCTATTCCATTTTCCACATAACAGTATTAGCACCAAATTCAAAAAGACAATCATTGTATACATAAACATAGGCTTGTTTCCTGCAAGAGAGAAGCGGTCAACAGTTTTCAATGATGCCGGCAAGACATCATGATGTTCCAAAAATATCAAATCCGTATCGCTGATCAGTATTCTTAATCCATAATATTCGTTATAGAGTCGTCATCTAAAAAAAAAGATGTATCTCAGTCACGCTTTGATTGTGAGTGTTCATATGAGTACCATGAGGATCTTCAAGTACATGGGTTCATACGGCCCCTAGCCCCGGGTTAAGCGGAATTAGACACAAGTTACGAAACGTAGCGCCATAGATCTTGCACGCTACGTCGTATTTTGCTATCAGCATGCGATATGTATCGCCAAATTTGAAAACTTTGAGTGGAGGCGCTTGGTGGAATAGCCCTGTTTTATAAGTTTCTGCAACAATGTTTTGTGACGTTGATTAAAATCATCACATTTAACACAGGATCTAGCAAATGCTACTAAGCGAGATATGTATACGCCATATGCAGGTCCCACTGGAATATTACTATCCAGAAAGGGATAGTTTACGATGTCGAAATTGTAATCATCTCTTTTGTCATAAAGTCGACGAGAGAGAATGCCCGCTTCATTTTTATAGAGATAGAGATCTAAATAAGATGTGCCTGTAGGGCTATCTGTAGTTTCCTTCAAATCCAGTGAAGGTGGATATATATCCTTCACTGCGTCATTTATATAGCGATTATCCACAGCGAGAAGATCGTCTATATAGCGTTTGGTGAATGAGAAGGAACGGGCTTTGAATGGATCGGTTTTTGAAAGCGCCTGCATGACTTGATTCGCTTATACCCATGTGTGCGGATATATGTTGGCATTTGTGGGAAGTTGATGTTGGGTCGACATCGGGCCTTACAGACTAGTCTTTAGTGTTAAATGCCGTCATTGTCATCTGACGACGATACAGCTCATCAATCCCCATTGTACGAGTTGTCACAGCGAAACAGCTCATGAACAGCGTGACATACTGACAGAAGTACCCTTCTCCAAGCAAACAAGTACTGAGAAGCCCCAATTCGCAAGAAGTGCTAGCAACTCTCCAGAGTAAATTCGTCATAGTCCCAGCAGACAAAGCTCCAACTAATATAATATTCATATGTAAATATTACTATTACCAGGTGCTGGTTGAAGAATTGAGTGTGAACATATCGTCATCAAATACGTCTACTTACTCTCAAACTGCATTTAATCTGGAAGATTAACAATCACAAAACGTTTCTCGACTGTATGACAAAAGAGATGATTACAATTTCGACATCGTTAACTATCCCTTTCTGGACAGTAATATTCCAGTGGGACCTGCATATGGCGTATAGATATCACGCCTAGTAGCATTTGCTAGATCCTGTGTTAAATGTGACGATTTTAATCAACGTCACAAAACATTGTTGCAGAAACTTATAAAACAGGGCTACTCCACCAAGCGCCTCCACTCAAAGTTTCTCAAATTTGGCGATACATATCGCATGCTGATAGCAAAATACGAGCGTAGCGTGCAAGATCTATGGCGTTACGTTTCGTAACTTGTGTCTAATTCCGTTTACCCCGGGGCTAGGGGCCGTATGAACCCATGTACTTCAACATTCTCATGGTACTCATATGAACAGTCACAATCAAAGCGTGACTGAGATACATCATTCTTTAGATGACGACCTTACAACGAATATTATGGATTAAGAATACTGATCAGCGATACGGATTTGATATTTTTGGAACATCATGATGTCTTGCCGGCATCATTGAAAACTGTTGACCGCTTCTCTCTTGCAGGAAACAAGCCTATGTTTATGTATACTATGATTGTCTTTTTTGAATTTGGTGCTAATACTGTTATATGGAATATGAAATAGGTCTTTGGATTATGGACGCGGATATTCTCTAATGGACGACGGCTGAATTATGGATGACGGACCAGACGCTTGTAATTCCAACCAAACATAGCGATATACCAAAAGTATACTGGACTCCCAAAATGCATAAATCACCATACAAAGCTAGATTCATAGCTGGTTCTAGAAGCTGCACCACCAAGCTTCTTTCAATCCTGTTGACGAGGGCCCTTCAGGAAGTGAAAGCATTTTGGGAAAGGTATTGCGCCACTATTTCTAAAAACTCTGGCGTTGAATATATGTGGATATTGAAAAACTCAAAATGTCTTACGGAAGAACTTGATGCTAAAGGTCACATACCGTATAGACATGTATCCACATGGGATTTCTCGACTCTCTATACCACAATCCCTCATCAGGACCTTATTGACCGTCTAAGTTCATTAATAGTATCTGTGTTCAAGAAAACTGATAGTAGATATATTAATGTCGGAAGCCATAAAGCATTCTTTAGCTCTACTACAAACAAGAGATATCATTCATGGGATGTTTCTTTGTTTATAGAGTTGCTTGAATTTCTCATTAAAAATATCCATGTGAAATTTGGCAACAAAATATATCAACAGCATATAGGTATTCCAATGGGTACTAATTGTGCACCCCTATTGGCTGACCTATGTCTGTTCTCTTAAGAATATGACTATATGCAGGCAGTTTCAAAAACCGATCCATTCAAAGCCCGTTCCTTCTTATTCACCAAGCGCTATATAGACGATCGTCTCGCTGTGGATAATCGCTATATAAATGACGAAGTGAAGGATATATATCCACGTTCACTGGATTTGAAGGAAACTACAGATAACCCTACAGGCACATCGTATTTAGACCTTTATCTCTATAAAAAATGAAGCGGGCCTTCTCTCTCGTTGACTGTATGACAAAAGAGATGACTACAATTTCGACATCGTAGACTATCCCTTTCTGGACAGTAATATTCCAGTGGGGCCTGCATATGGCGTATACATATCACGCCTAGTAGCATTTGCTAGATCCTGTGTTAAATGTGACGATTTTAATCAACGTCACAGAACATTGTTGCAGAAACTTATAAAACAGGGCTACACCACCAAGCGCCTCCACTCAAAGTTTCTCAAATTTGGCGATACATATCGCATGCTGATAGCAAAATACGAGCGTAGCGTACAAGATCTATGGCGTTACGTTTCGTAACTTGTGTCTAATTCCGCTTAACCCGGGGCTAGGGGCCGTATGAACCCATGTACTTCAAGATCCTCATGGTACTCATATGAACAGGCGCAATCAAAGCGTGACTGAGATACATCATTCTTTGGATGACGGCTTTGCAACGAATATTATGGATTAAGAATATTGATCAGCGATACGGATTTGATATTTTTGGAACATCATGATGTCTTGCCGGCATCATTGAAAGCTGTTGACCGCTTCTCTCTTGCAGGAAACAAGCCTATGTTTATGCATACTATGATTGTCTTTTTGAATTTGGTGGTAATACTGTTATATGGAATATGGAATAGGTCTTTGGATTATGGACGCGGATATTCTCTAATGGACCCTTACACAAAAATCTTATAGGATCCTATAAGATTCTGAAAAATCCTATAAGATTCTGAGAAATCCTATAAGATTCTAAAAAATCCTATAAGATTCTGAAAAATCCTATAAGATTCTAAAAAATCCTATAAGATTCTGAGAAAATCCTATAAGATTCTGATAAATCCTATAAGATTCCGAAAAATCCTATAAGATTCTGAAAAAAACCTATAAGATTCTAAAAAGTCCTATAAGATTCTAAAAAATCCTATAAGATTCTGAAAAATCCTATTGGATTTAATAGGATAGGAATATAATAATCCTATTGATTTAATATGATAATCCATAGGATCAATTGTACTAATGATATTAAGAAGAGTGGAAATTGATCCCACTCAAGAATTTCAGTGAATTATTTCATACAAGTTAAGTGCGTTTCACTGAAGTAATTGAATGTAATTTCACTCAAACATTATTTTGCCCACCACTTCAGCGATTTATTGAGCAAAATCCACCCAACTT